>NW_021025065.1:167467-244486 GCF_004153795.1 Camellia sinensis | reverse complement strand
CAGATGGAGATGTCAGCTTGGATTTTCTTGAGCTATTTCAATACTGCCTCTTCTTCTAGTTGTTTCTCCTTCTGTTTCTTAGCCTCTTTGTCCTTTCCAGACGCCTCTGGTTGATATAAATGATAGCAATGCATGGCTCGCGATGAAGTCTACCAACTCATCAATATGCAGCAGAGGAAAGTCATCATTCGAATTGGTTCTATTCAAATCCCGGAAGTCTACACACATTCGGATTTTTCCATCCTTCTTTAGCACTAGGACAATGTTGGCCAACCAAGTTGGGCAGTTAGATACTAACAAGAAACCTACCTCGATCAACTTGGTGACCTCTTTTTTGATTTTCAGTGCCCAATCCGGGCGAATTTTGCGCAACTTCTGCTAGACTAGTCGGGCCTCAGGATCAAGAGGGATTCGGTGTCGTACAATCTCAAGATCGATTCCAGGCATGTCTTCGTAGGACCACATGAAAACATCTTTGAAATCTTTTAATAAAGAGACTAAGCGCTCGCACTCCTCCGAAGAAAACGTGGACCCGATCTGGACCAGATGCGGATCCTTCTCAGTACCCACATTAATTGCAATGATTTCATCCGAAAGGAGTTTTGCAAACCTCTCCTCCTCTCGATTAATCAAATGTTTAAAAAACCAAAGGAATTTCTTCCTCGTCGTTTTCATTAAAATTTTGAAAGTCCTGATCAATGCAATAAACAAGTGGCATGGAGAAATACTCATAATCTGTAGTGGCATTCTCATTCAAAAGATCCAGCTCATCCAGTTCCTCGGTTACAATCGACTCAAAGGAAAAGGAAAAAGATGACCTGGACAAAACCTCGGCATCCCGGTTATCAACCCCAGAAATACTGGACCCAGGCTCAAAAGAACCGGAATCTGATTTCGACTGCATAGACTTTGTGGAATCAGATTCTAGTTCATTACCTGACTCAAAACTGCTAGACAGGTAGCCCTCCTCCAGCTGCCAAGCGAGGGACTTTCAGTCTGCTTAGCTCTGGCTTTTCCGGCCATTTCTTTCCCTTTCCTCACCTAGTCCTCTTTGGTAGGCGTATAGCCCAGACCAAAGGCATGTGGGTTATGTGGCACATCGGCCAACGCAGTAACGCCCTTCCGACCGCTTCTCCCTAATCCCATTCTGGACATGTGCTGTAACTTGTTCATGAGGTATACAGATTGGGCGCTGACATACAAGCCCTCATTGATAGCCAAAATATTCTGCACTGCCCGGGTTTCAGCCAAGGTAAACCCAGAAAGGAAAACATCATCTTCGCCATGCACGATCTCCAGCACAGGTGTAGTGACCTCTGGCGGAGGATGTATAGATGAATTTCTGAAGACTATGGCTACCCCTTTCCCATGGGGGCACTTCAACATTTGATGGAGGGTGGAAAAGACAACTTTCACTTGGTGTAACCAGGGTCGTCCAAGTAGTAAATTGAAAGTGGCCGGAACATCCAGGACATGAAACTCGATATTCTGTTGAGTTGGGCCCACTTGTACTATATTCTGCACTGTCCCCATTACCTCTCTGCTTGTATTGTCATACGCGTGAATCACCTGGGCTGTAGGCACAAAATCGACCGGTTTCAGACCAATAGCATAAGCCGTACGACAGGGACAAACATTGATTGTCGACCCGGTGTCGACCAATATCACTGGTATCCACTTTTCTCGGCACTTTATGGATATGTATAGAGGCTTGTTGTGTGTAGAGCCTTCTGGCGGTAATTCCTTATCTGAAAAGGTCAAAGTTGGCGTAGCACCTCCCGGGACGACTAATCCCACCAGTTGTTCCGGGGTGGTGTCGATGGACAACTTAGCTTTATCCATTGCTGTCAGTACAGCTTGTTTGTGCACTCGTGAAGCCATAAGCAGACCCTAGATAGATATGTTAGCTTGAATCTTCTTCAACTGTTTCAGCACAACCTCTTCTTCTAACTACTTTTCCCTCTGTTTCTCAACTTCTTTATCCTTCCCAGATCCCTCGGGTTGGTCCAGATACAGTGGTTTGAAATATCGGCCACTTCTTGTCATATGGTCGACTTCTTCCACATACTAAGTGTTGTCAAGAAGGTTTTCATCCCATTCCTCATCGGTATGGGCCAAGTGTAGGTCGTTGTCATCCCACTAGACCCCTTTGGCAGCCGACAAGCACTCGTCCAATTCCGTTCGAGTCATTCTATTATCACAAACATTTCCTGGAGGGTGTTAAGCTTTTCTAGTTTTCCAATCATTTTCACTAATTTCTTGCCCAAACCACTCCAGAGCGGCTTCTTGCTCTGTATGTACAGTATTAACAATGCCCAGTTCCTAGACCAATTGTTCTTCACCGGTGTTTTTCGACAGTTTACCCTTTTCATTGGCCATTCCGGCCATTGCAGTGGTTCCCGCTTTCTGTTCTTTCAGCTTCGATTTAGTTCCCTCATCTCTATCGAGTTCATCACTTAGCCACCCAGAATTGTTTGTTGACCCATTCAAATCAAACTAATCAATATGCACGTCCCCTTGATCTTGCTCATTAAAGAACTGCAAATTGTCTATATCCTCCTCCAGATCAACTAGATCATCTAATCCCTGACTTGGCCTATCTTCTCGAACTACATTGACCTTCATCCCAGTCAGCAACACCACTTCCGGCTTAGCTTGATCTATTGGCATGATATAGCAGTATGGGTTGTACATCCTCTCAAATAAATCCTCAGAGTCCTTGGGCAACGGACTGACATTCTCCACCAAGGCTAACCTCCCTTTATCTTCCACTGTTACTACCAATGGTTCGGGTTGAAGCGAAGACGTGCTTATCATGCACAAATCTGTGCTCTTAGGGAGGAACAACACCGGCTTAGGTAGGTGGGAAGGGGTGATGTATATGCTGGGGTCCTAAGAGATGGCCAGTGTGTGGATGAGGTTTATATGGCGGGGTGGAGGGACTTGGTTATGTGGTGGGAGAGGATTTGTAGTGACGTTTAGCTTTTGGGGCACCGCTATCACCTTATTGTTAATGAGATCTTGAATCTCATGACGCAGCTTATAGGATTGATTAGTGTCATGACTGTGCTATTGGTGAAAAGCACGGTATTTGGCCGGGTTAAGTCTCGGGGGGAGAGGATCAGGTGGAGGGCGAGGCTCTAGTGGTTTAAGATGCCCTTTTTTGATCAGGACCCCTAGGGCCTTAGATAAAAACATATCGAGCGGGGTAAAGACCCTTTGAGATGGGCCTGGCTGGTTGAGGTTTGTGGAGTTGTGTTGGATGTATTGGCGAATGGGTTAGCAGTCTTGGGTGTGGTGGTTACCATGGTCACATCTAAAGGCCGTGCAGGGGTGCTACCACTCGTGGTTATGTTGGAACTGTGTGTAAAGGGCCTCTTAGGCTGTTCCTTCTCATGGTCTATTAGCCCCTGCTTTATCGCATCCTCAATTTACACCCCTATCTCATGGAGCTCGACAAATATAAACAAAGGCAAGACTATCATCTACTGTAATAACCTCCCTTGCAAGTTACGGACCACCATTCGGATTTGGTCCTTTTCAGATGGCCAGATAGTCATCATAGAGGCCTTGGCCCTCCATTGGGTCACAAAGTCCAAGAAGCCCTCCTTCGGCTCCTGACGGGTCGCTTCAAGATCACGGGTTGTGACCTCGATCTGGGTATTGTAGGAGTACTGTGCAATAAAGGCCTAGGTCATTTCCTCCTAGTTCCGTTTCACGGAGTCTTTCAACTTTGCGTACCAGATGGCCGCTATGCTTGACATGGTCCGACCAAAAAGCAACAACTTCTAAAGTCTGGTGAGACCCATTGGTCGCAGGATATCAGAGAATAAACACAAATGGACCACGGGATCCCTGGAGCCGTTGAACCAGTCTATATTAGGGGTGAAACTCGGGCTGGTTCGGTTAGGTTGGGAGGTTTTCCAAGCCCAGCCCAAGTTGTGCTGAGACCTGCCCAAGCCCGAATTGTAACCCGAGATTGTCTGCCCAAGTCTGACCCAAGTTAAACCCGAATTGCCCGAGTTGCCCGAATTACAAATGACTTTTAGTTTTTTTTGTAGCTACATTATTAAATTATTAAAATTTGACTCCATTTATAATTTTTTTTAATAGAAAATCATTAATACCATCAAAACAAATAATTTATATAATGTAAGAGAGATGTCACTATAGTGGTCCTTACAATTGATGAGCGAAAATAAAAAGAAAAAAAGGTAAGACTTTATGTTATTTGTATATAATATATATTCAATATGACTTAATAATATAAATTACTTTAATATCATGTAATGGCTAATAATTTATATGTATATTTAATATTTTTATATAACTATATATGTATAATTCGGGCTTCGGGTTGCTCGAGTTGTTTGACATCTTCGCCTAAGCTTGCTCAAATTTAATTTGGGCTTTCTGAATTTTTGCCCAAGCCCGTACCAAATTTGAAAATATTTTGTCCAAGTCCTAAAAAAATTCGGGCTGGGCTCGAGTTGCTCAAGTTGAGCCTGGTTACACCCCTAGTTTATATGCGGCATGTTGAATCTGTCCAGCAGAGTCACTGCGGAGTTTGTGTGTCCATCCTCAATGTCAAGGATTAAATTCATGCCTTGCACCCGCTTGAAGAGTTTTTCTAGCTTGTTGACCTTCAATGCAGTGGGGTCAACCTCAAATTCAAATGGCGCCTCCATTTGGTAAACTGGTGCCTTGGAGGTCTGAAGTGGGATCGGATCTGCCGGAATGCCCATATTCTCTTGAACATTGACTGTGACCCCGGGTGCTGGCATACTTGCTGGGGGTGCATGGGATACAGAGGCTACTGCCAGTTGTGGTTGCTATTGCTAAAGCCTATCTATCACTTTTGCTTGGCAAGTTGTGACCTCAGCTTGGTGGGCTGTGACTTCAGCTTGGCGGGTAGCATCTAGTTACATAGTCTCAATGGTCTACTAGAGCTAACGCAGCATATCTTCCATGCTGACTGGGGGATGTTGAGCTATCAGAACTGGCAAATACTCTCTTTCTAGAGTAAAAGTAAAAGACTGGGCTTGACTAGGCGCAGATGAAGTAAAAGGTGACTACTGGATCAATGAATTCTGCCTGATCCTTCTCCGTTTGGTCACCGGTGGGAGTGAAACAAACACTGGCTGTCCTCTGAAAAGATCCCCAGATCTGCAAATCCTTCTCACTCGGGTCCAGAGTACTTGGGGGGTAACAGGATCGTCTAAAGCAATGGTGAAAAACTACCTTGCAAAAAAGAAATAATGCAAAAGGAAAACAAAAATCAGAAACTACACAGCACCTCGGCTCAGACACAAACAACACACAATTACAATCATAAGCTGGAGAATTGCACTCAACACTGATTTCTGCCTCAAAACTGATACCCAAACTTGTAACTGATACATACATTCCTGCGTGGTTTCACTGTAAAGTACATACCAGTTAAGTGATAGCCAAAACACCCCTATGATGGGGTAGGGTTACCCTATCCTAGCTTCGTTAGGAACTAGGGTTAGCTATTCAAGAAAAGTGTTTCACACAATCCAGAATTTGGGGTAAGAAACCTGTCCTAGTTTGGAACAGTCTCTATAGTTGTCGATATGCAACTAGGTCGATTGGTCAAAAAGGGGTACCTCAGCAAGACTATTTAATATACCTCTCACACCTAACACTGAGAAGTGAAAGGAGGATCAAATGGTACAGCGGTAGTCTAGATCCAAGGCTTATGTTCCCATCGTGGCAGAGCCCATAACCAGTTAGCCTTTTGGAAAGCTTTTCCAAGCAAGCCTCTGGCAAACCGTTCAGGAATAACAGATGGCAAACGCTGTGACTTAGGCGCACCAATGCAAATACAAATGCAAAGAAACACTTATAAAATGTCATATCATGAGTTTGAGTCAAGTTCTTTAAATCCCTAGTAAAGTTGCCAGAAATTATAGCTCGCCTTTTCGAGCCCCTTTTCGGAAGGTTTGAAAGAAAGCCCTACAGTTCGGACTCCCGCAATTCTGAATCTAATCTCACAAGTGCAATGTGAAACTGATAAACACCAAAGAGAACAAATCCGGCAAATCGTTTTGAAAAATTAATTTTGAATAAAAAATCTCAAAATTGGACTGCTTTGCCAAATACAGAGTCGCCACTTAAATATTTTATTTTGGAAAAATTTAGGAAATCCATGACTCGTGCCAAAGGCCACATGTCTGTCATCACAAAAGCTGCCTTGGCTCGGAAACTTAGGTATAAGAGAGGAAGGTCATGAATTGAGCACCCCCGCTCGTCCGATCAAAGATTGGCCTCTATTAATTATGATATGATTTTTATGTACATTATATGTTCTTGTTCTAGTTATTAGGCTAGCATTACTATGTGATGCGCACAAGCAAGTATAGACTAGTTTGCTCAATTTGGAACAATTCAACTCATGTTTGTCTGCGAAAATGGTTTGAATTTGCCACCTCAAGTGGGCTTAAAGTTTACGGATTTGACACCAAACATAGTGGGCTTAAAACATGATTTGCCATTCAACAAAGTGGGCTTAAGACATACATTTGTTTTATTGTTCCAATTCAAACAACAAGCCTTCATCCACAGGCATTCAAGCAGTTTAGCATTTAAGCACATAGCCTCATGGCAAGCATGCAAGACATGGCAACATTCACATTCATGCAAGTACGCTAAAGCATAAAAACTCACCTAGTACTCCAAGCTAAGAAGATATGAGTTAGAAAACATGGTTCTTAACTATGCCGAATGTCTAATACGACGCATGTGATATGCAATTTAATAGGCTCAGCTACTAATATGGCATATGAATCGATTTGAACATTAAACACGTATTCAAAGAAGTATTGAAATGACAATACAGTTTGAATGATGTGCCGAGCCTCGGTGCATGCAATACGAATGAATGGATGTAAGCATAAGGTATGCTAATTTGAAATATGTCCCTAATCTAACCATCGAAAGTGATTAAATGAAGGGAGAAAGACGTGTGGTTGGGAAACATACACACACGCATGCACACTTATTACAACATTACGCCCTCACGAAGGAGGGTCCGAATGAAACTAGCTGGCTAAACTAAACTAATTATGCTAATTATTACAACACTTTAAATGGATTAACTAACTATTCTAAGCTAATTAAGTAAAACCATTAAATAGTTAACTATCTAAGTTAATTAAATATTACAAAGCAAACTAATTAGCTAAATACTTAACTAATTAATTACAAAACAACTAAGCTAATTAATTACAACATGAATTAATTAACTAATCTACTTAAATAATTACACCATTTGCATGTATTAGCTACAACTAATTACCTAAGCAAATTAACTAAAAGGCCTCTGGAAATGAGGGATGCATGCATGCTCAGTTTTTCACCTAAAAGTCCATTATTTTGCTGCTGCAAGCCTCTGTTGCACAAAAGCACTTACACTTTCTCCTTCTCCAGATCAACTCTGTTTTGCTTCAGAAACACTCTGCTGAATTTTCATTAGTGGCCGATAGTGGGGCCGATCGGCCACTGCTGATGGTCGGTCGGCCAACAATGATAATCGGTCGACTACTGATGGTGGCCAGTCGGCTACTAGTGGTGGTTGTCAACCACCACTGGCTTGGACTTCCTTGCTGTAACAGAGAGCAAACAGAGCAAAGCAATGCACTTTTTGAAGGTTTGTTTGTACTGTTACCCTCCTTATCATCACACAAGTTCAAAGGAGTGATACTCTTGGCTCTCAAACCATCAACCAAGCAATTTTAATGCATGATGGCCAAAGAACAAAGTTTGTACAAGTTCGATAAATGCACAAGCAATACTCAAATGACCATCACCCTATCATGCATGATCAAGTGCAATAGAGACCTAGCAAAATGACACATTTCATCACTTTTGAGTATGAAATGTTCTATTTTCCTTGTGTTCAAACTAATGTCATATTTGAACACATGCAATACAACACAAAGAAGTGCTTATCTTACCAGTTTTACTTGCCAATTTTGTTTACACATTTTAGTTATCAAATCATTCTTTAATCAATTTGTCCATTGGTGAGTGTCCTCTAAGATGAAAGAAGTGTCAACCAAGGGATAATGTAAGGCAAGAGAGAGATCATGTCATTGATAATGAACCCTCAAAGAGGATTAAACCATTAAGCATAACCTTAATCTCAAGCTTAAAGGATCCTAAGCTTGAAACAACCCTCAAAATCAAATGAACCAGTGAAGCAAAGAGGGAGATTGTAGAGATTATAGTTCTGAAATGGAGTGAAAAAAAAAACACCAAAAGATGCTATCAACTCAAACAAAAGGTGTCTAAGACCCTAAAACACCAACTCGTGAGGACTATTACACTACAACCATGCAAAACAAGACCCAAATGAACTAACTACCCTAAAATAGAGCTAAAGCAGACTATTTCAGGGGCTAAAACATGTTGGACTTGAGCTAAGTTAAGTTAGAAAAATATGCTAACATATAAAACTAACTAAGCATGCAAACAAGACACAAGAAGGGGAGGCTAACCCCTCCAAATTTGGACTTCAAAATGAGTTTTTTACCACTGAAAAATCTCTGAAATTCAGTGGTTAAAAGACCAAAAAAATTTGGTTTGAAAGTGATGAACAAAGGTACAAAAGCTTTACAAACAAAGAAGCAAAAAGGGTGAACCACCTCTTAATTGAAAATGGCCTCAAACCAACACTTTTAGGCCACAAAAATAAAGTTTTTTATAGTTCAAAATCAGCCCAAAAACAATTGGAAAAGATAGGAAAACAAATATGCAAAACAAGTATAAAAGGGGAGTGTTATACCTCTTGAAGATAAGGCACAAATTAGGCAACAAAGCAAGCTACAACCACCTTCTAAAGTACAAAGAGGGTCTCAAGAAACCTCAATCCAAAGAGAAACAACTTTGATTAAGGGTGTATAGGCAAAAGTGTAGGATTTGTGAGCAAATGTGTATAAAATTGCAAGAGAGAGAGAAATCTAGAGAGAGGGTGATAATTTGGTTCCAAATTTTCTAACCCTCAAAAATAGGGAAGGAACCCCCATATATATAGAAAAACATGCCTTTAGCTTAGAAACATCCCACCATATACATGTAGGGAGATGCAGCTAAATGAGCCAATAGCTAGCACAACTGTCACAAAATATCTAGAAAAAGACACTGGCAGCCGTCGGCTGCCATTGGTTGCCGACTAGCCACACCAATGGCCGACAACCATGACCCATAGCCGACAACCCATGGTGGTGGCCGACAGGTCACCACAAGTTCCAGGCTTGAAATAACAAGGTTTTGGTCCAAAACAAAGCACAAAATGGACAAGCTTTAAAGGCTCAAAGACAGAGCATTCCACCGAAGACTTGGGGCACTCAAAGGAAACATATGCAATCGTAATCATCGAGTGCACAAGCGATGACGTCTAAGTCTTGAGATCGGTCAAAAATGGGGTGTCTGCAAAAGGCTTCGGTTTAAATCAATTTCTTTAGCAAAAGGCTTCAGTTTCAAGCTTTAAAACCTAAACCTTGTACCCCCTTTGAGCCAAAACCTTATTTTTTCTAGCCTAACCACTCAGAGAGCTGCTGGCCAGCAAATGTCCAACAGGCCATTTTCAATGGGCCAGCTGTATCTCCTCATGGTTGGTTAGCCATGTTTAGTGACAGCAGATATTTGATAGCTGTCAGCTGTCCCTATGTGCATGCCTTCCACCAACTGTCCTTTTGCTGATATTTTTGACGTGAGAACTTGTTTTTCTATAAATATAAGGCCTCTCCTAAGGGTTTGGGGTTAGAAAAATTCTCTAAGAGCCAAAAGCTTGTCCAACACACTACTCTTTTCTCTTGCTATATACATACACTATACATACACCTTACAAGCTAAAAACTTGAAGCTTTGGCTGAGGTTCTTGAAGATAATTTTAGACCTTTGAGAGTGCTTGGTTTGTGGTTTGTAAATTAAGGAGCTCACCCTCTCTTTCAAGAGGTAACTTGGGTCTGTTTTACCAATCTCTATCTCTCTCTCTCTCTTTTTTGTCATTCTATGCTGATTTCAGAGCTATTTTAAGCTCAAAAATGTGATTAAAACTTGGTTACAAGTGAGTGAGCTAGCTACCCTTTCATTGGCTAGTTCACTAAGTTATGTACCACTTTGTTTTTCTTCCATTTTTTTGCTTTCTTCTTACTTTATTTGGTTAAATTTCAATCCCTTTAAGCTCTATTTTGGGTTGTTTGCATGTGATATGAATTGAATATGGGCTTACAAAAGGATCCTAGTCCCTCCCACTAGTTGTGCTCTTACCTGTTATGCTTTAAATATCATATTTGTATTGTTGTAAGTCCTTTCGGATTTGGCATGTTTAGGGTATAGCAGCCAATCTGCCGAGTTGATCGTTTTAGCTTTCATTATGTCTCTTGGAACCTTGTGGTCATGGGAGGATTAGAGCTTACGCGTAGATTTATCTAGTGTAAATTTCTTATTTTCATATTCTTGTGGTCCACCTTGAGGCTAGGTAATAGCCTCTGCGTTCAAATTGTTGAAAAACTCTCTTATCGATCATTTTCAACTCATGGAAATGGATATCTCATCCTTGTTCCATGAAAGGTGGAGTTGTCAAGAACTTTGGAAAGTTGTATGTTTAAGCTTTGATAGACAACTTGTTTTATTCCCTTACTTGCTTTGTTGCTCCTAGAGAGCTCTTTATTGAAAAGTGTTGAAAACTCTCTCTTAGTTCCACTTTAAAGCATGAGAAGGGATGTTTCATCCTTATTCCATGAGTAGGGAGATGAGTTGATAACACTTTTTAAGTTGTTACTTTCGATCATTTTGGTTGCTCTATGATCATCATGTATTATCTTGTGACTTAATGATTTGTGAGTGAAGTACATCAACCTCTTCCTTGAATTTTCATGATAGGAAAGAGGCAAAAAGGCATAGCACCTTTTGGTGTTTAGCTAAGTCTTTTCTAGTTGCTCTCATGGTCATCATGCAACAAACTTGCTATGATTGATAATTTGGGAAGCAAGCCTACTCTCTCCTTAAAATCCTCATGACAAGAGGGAGCAGGAAGGATAAATATCTCCTGGAAACACTCTGTTTTACTCTGTTTCAACTCCGTTCTAGCAGAGTATTTCTCATAAGCAGTGGTCGGCCGGCCACAACTTTTACGACCGGCTGTAGCTTGACTTTTTGTTCTCCTTTCGGATACGATAGCCCTAAAGTTCAGACTCCCATGATTTTGAATCTAATCTCACAAGTGCAATGTGAAATAGAGAAACACAAAAGAGTCTAAATCTGGCAAATCTTTTGGAAAATCAATTTTGAATCAAATTGCCAAAAATGGACTACTTTACCAAATATAGAGTTGCCACCTAAATATTTTTGAAAAATTTAGGAAACCCAAGACTCGTGCTGAAGGCCACTTATCTGTTACCACCAAAGTGTCTCGGCTCGGGAACTTAGGTACGAGAGGGGAAGGTCATGAATTGAGCACCCCACTCGCCCGATCAAAGATCAGCCTTTACTAATCATTATGCAAATCATATTTACATTACATGCTCTTGTTCTGATTATTAGGCTATTGTTACTATGTGACGCACACAAGTATAGACTAATTTGTAAAAATTGGAACACTTTGATTTCATGTTTGTTTGAAAATTTTTTTGAATACGCGCCACTCGAAAAAAGTGAGTTTGTATGTACACTAATCAAATTATCTGAATTCAAGCAATTAGCCTTCATCCACAGGCATTCAAGCAGATATAACACTTAAGCATTTAGCCTCATGGTAAACATGTTAGTCATGGCAACAATCACACTCATGCAAATATGCTAAAGCAATAAAAATGCTCACCTAGTACTCCGAGGCGAGCCAAAACAAGCAAAATAATTAGAAAACATGCACGCTCCTAATTAATACAATTTGACTAATGCAACACATGCAAGATGTAATTAATAGGCTTGGCTACTAATTATGACATGTGAATCAATTTGAAAGCATGTGGTTTAAACACATATTTAACCAAGTAATAAATGGCAATGCTTGTTAGAATGATGAACCAAGCCTCGATAAGTGCAAGACAAGTGGATGAAAACATGGGAAATGCTAAAAGAAACATGATGTTCTAATCTACCCATTATAAGCAGGTAAATAAAAGGGAGAAAGACATGGGGTTGGAAGACATACACATCATTACATTTTTGTCCTCATGTAAGAGGGTCCGAATGAGAATCCAAGTGTAAGAATAAACTACTTATTACAAGTCCAACCGAATGAATAATAAATAAATAACTAGCTAACAAATTTATTACAACAAGGATATTATAACAATAATAATTACAACAATAATATGAACAAAAAATGCACGGTTTTCAGAAGCTGCTCTGTCTGCCTTGTTGGGAAATTGCCCTGTGTTCACCCTCAGCCACTACTCTGTATTTCTCAAAACTACTCTGTGTACCATACATTGGGGCTCGACCGGCTCCTAATGCGGCCCGACTGGGTCCAAACAAGGTCAGTCATGCCCTAATTTCTTGCAAAAATCTGTTTTTGTACTCTGGGGTGAAAACAGTGCAGACAGAGCAACTTTAAGCCATGTGTGTCCGTTCTGCTCTCCTCTATCATGAAACTCAAGAGAAAAGTGAATTCGAGTCCAAAACCATCAATAGGCACAAGTTGATGGCTTGATGATTTTGAACACGATTTGGACAAAACAATTAATAAATGCAATGAAGACAACCACCTCTCCCTATTATCATGGAGGCTCAAAGAGGGAGGTAGACACGCCTCAAGTTTCATCAAAATATCATGAATTAATATGTGATGACTCTTGACATGATGGACTCGACATAACATCCGGCCGAATCCAACCAATTCTAAGCATTTTCTTTATGTCGGTTTCATTGATTTTTGGCCAATTTTATTAATCCTTGCCATTCTTTAATCAATTTGTCCAAAGTGATGATTAAGTCCACTAAATGAGAAGAGACCTCAAACAAGAAATGATTCTTGGCATGAGAGAAAGCCTATGCCTTGACGATGAACCTTCGTAGAGATTAAGCCATTGAGCATAAGTCTCTTTCTCATGCCTTGAATAACCATCGATCGTTTAAAGTAACTCTCAAAACAAAATAAAAGAAGAAAAGAGGGAGGTTATAAAGATGATTGTGGGATCAATTATTAGAATGAGACTCTTCAAAATAAGAAATTAAACAAATGAATCAACTCAAATAACTCAATGTCTAAGGCCGAAACAACCAAAGTTATGAGGACGTACAATACAACAAGCTACTATTCAAAGCATAAACTAATTTAACAAACTAGGATAGCCCTAAAACAGCCCCTCAAGTGTAAAAAAATAGTAGCTAAAACCATGTTAAAGGAGCACAAAAGATAGGCAAAAATAAAGAGATATAAAGCTAATAAGAAAAGCTAAGGAGGGGTTAACCGCCCCTCTACTTTTGGGACTTCTAAACCATATTTTAGCCTATGAAAATAGTCCGAAAATAGTCCCAAAACAGCCCCAAAATAGTGACTGAAATCCGAGAAATAAGTGGGAAACACATGGAAATAAGCTTGGCATAAGGTTCAAAGAAGGGTGGTTAACCCCTCCACCCTTGGTAGCTTTTAAATCCCCAAATTTCAGCCCATAAAACAATCCCAAAACAGTGTATAAAGCAAAGAAAAGAGAGGAAAAGAGTAAAAGAAATAAGGAAGAAGATGCAAAAGTTATACCTCTTGAAAGAGAGGATGCTTGTAGTTAAACAAACTTGATTCAAAACACCCTCAAGTCTATGAAATTGAGTTTGAAAACTCAACAAAAAGCTCCAAGAACAAGCTCTAATAGTGTATGTATAGCTAAAAGGTGATACGAATTCAAGGAAGCTTTTGGAAGGAAGATGGATGTTCTATCAATGCCTAAGCCTCTTGGAAGGTTTTTTCTAACCATAAAATCTGATGTGGGAGGTCCTATTTATAGAATCTGAGACAAAATAGTTGAAAATATCTTCAAAAACCTACAGTTGCCGAATTCTCACCAGTTGTCCTGTTTCTTGCCATTGAGACCCAGCTGGGCCCCAAAACACACAGTCGGGCCCAAAAACACAAGGCCGTGCCAAAAAAGTAACTCAGGAAAAGTTTTCATTGAGACCCAACTGGGTCTAAATGAGGCACGACCGGTTCTAAATGGACCCGGTGGGGTCCAAAAATCTGCATGCAGGCCCAACTTCAAACGGGCATATCTCCTTCATCTGGACTCGGTTTTAGGTGATTCTTGAGTCTAAATTAAAGCCCCGAAAGTCTACTTTCCAATGGAGGTAGCCTCACATCTAAATTCTAAGTGAGAATAGAGATATGCCTAATTTAGTTGGTGCTCAGTCTTTCTTAGCGGTTTGATGCTCAACTTCTTCCTAAACTAGTTTTCTTCCCAACCCTCCTATTTCCCTCAACTCCAAACCTATAAATAAGATGTTTTTATAGATTTTCAAAGAGTTCACCTCCCATCCATTTATTTCCATTTTGTCCTTACTCGGTTTACCGAAAGTACAATGTTTTAAACGAAATGCAAGCCTCGGAACATCGTAGAAGCATTTGGAAAAATATTTTGAAATGAGGGTTTTAATGTCAAATAGTTTGGCCAAAATGGGGTACAAGGTTTGGGATTAGAGCTTGAATCCAAATTTCTTCACTAAGAATTCAAAAGATTGCACAGTGTAACTTTCATCATTGGGTGCTCAGAATAAAGCGCCCAAGTCTTAAGGGCAGTTAAAAATGAGGTGTCTACACTGAACACTTTTCAAAGCTGGTGTAGACACCCCATTTTTCACCGCCCTTAAGACTTGGGCGCTACTGATTGTTTACTTGGTGATGAAAGTTGTGCAGTGCAAAGGTTCGATTTCTTCAGCAAGAGGAGAGTCAAATCCCAACCTCAAACCCCTTTTGAATGGTTTTTAGACCTTAAAACCCTCTCTTTCAAAATGTTGTTGAAAAAAAAAAAGTTCCTACGATGTTCTGACACTCGCATTTTGTTAAATGTCGCATTTTTTGGTAAACCGAGCAAGGACAAGTGGAAATGAATGAAAGAGAGGTGAACTCCTTGAAAAATCTTTAAAACATCTTGTTTAGGGGTTTGGAGTTGAAGAAAAGAAGAGGATAGGGAAGAAACCAAGTTGGGGGAAAAGATGGGCATGAATCGTTGAGAGAGAGTCGAGCAGCCCTCGCTAAATCGGGCCTATCCATCTATACACTTGGATTTAAGCTATGAGGCAACCACCGTTGGAAATAAGACTTCTGGGGCTTCATTTTGAACTCAAGAATCTCTTAAAGCTGAGTCCGGATAAGGGAGATATGGTTGTTGGAAGTTGGACATCAATCCGTTATGATCAAAACTGAGCAGTCTTGATTAAAAGAGGCATACCTTTTTTCACAGTTGGAAGTTTGATATGAGGTTTCCACCATTGGAAATCTTACTTCCGGGGCTTCAATTTGGACAAAAGAATGACCTAAAAAGGAGTCCAGATGAAGGAGATATGCCCATTTGAAGTTGGACCTGCAGAGCAGAATTTGCAATCGGCCACGGAAGTGGCCGGTCAGCCATCATTAGTAGCAGGTCGGCCAAAAAGATGGCTGGTCGGCCAGAAAGTCCAGAAATCTCAGAATTTGACGATCTTTTCCCTCCAGCTGTTCCACACAACCTCCACCTATCCTATATTCAGATATTTTCGACTAGCAAGTTTGGAAGCTTCTCACACTAAAATCCCTTTCTCTCTGCAAAATTTTCAAAGCAAAATCTCTGCCTCTCTCTCTAGAGCTCTCTCTCCCTTGCCCTTTTGTGCATAGAAGTGGAGAAACACTCCTAGTTTGCATATACATCCTTCATCAAAGTTGTATATCTTTGGGCTGAGGTCCCTTGGAACTTATTTTTGGGCTTCTGGACGGTCATTTGAGCCAAGAAAGTGGCTGTTTTGCTGCTGTGCTTCAAAGGTAATCACTCTTCCCTCTTAGCTTGTTTTGCATACTAGCTTTGCCATAGTTTTCAACTACTTTGGGGCTGTTTTGGGGGTGGTGTTGAACTACAAAAACCTCTATTGTTCCTCTATTTTTCAGTCCTAAAAGTGTTGGTTTGAGCCTTGTTTGGCTAGGGGTGTTTCCTCCATTTTGCTCCTTGGCTTGTAAAGCCTTTTGAGCTATCTTTCAAGCTTTTCAAACAACTTCTTTTTGGCCTTAAAACCACTAAATTCCAGAGGAATTTCAGTGGTAGAAAACTTGTTTTGAGGTTCCAAATAGGAGGGGGTGGCTTCCCCTCTTTGTCTCTCCATGTTATGCCTACTTAGCCTTGCAAAGGAGCATATTTTTATGGCTTGTGCTGGCTTAGTTCAAGCATATTTTTTGCATTATTTTGACATGCCTAAACTCTGTTTTTGGCTGGTTTAGCCACTTACGGCTTGATGTTGGTACTTGTAGTGCAATCATGCTTGTTAGCCTAACATACTTGATGTTTTGACCTTTCATTCTAACTTGTCTTGGCTATACTCCAGCATGTTTTTGGAACTTTTTTGACATGCTTTAGAACTGTTTTGAGTGGTCTTGGCTTTTTGGGGCTTGCTTTGTATAGCTATAGTGTAAATGGCTTCACTAGTTTTGAGTTTTGAGGCTTCAAGCGTGCTTTGTTTGTGATGTTTGCATGATATGGCATCATTTGGCATGCAATTTTAGAACACGTACCACTGTCACACTTCCACATATTTCACTCTTTAAGTGTTTTTGACAGTTGAGCGTTATGCCTTACTTGCTAGCCAATGAATGAGCATGTATTTCTTGCTTTTTGTGTCTAAGTTTCAGCATGATTTAGCCACTATTTTGGCATGTTTTAGCTCTGTCCAAAGTTGGTTTGGTTGTTTGAGCCTTGTATGGCATGCCTCTAGTGTTGTGTCCTTCACTAGTTTCAATACCTTTGGCCTTTAACATGTCTTGCATGCATGTCTTGCATGATTTAGTGTCTTTTGCATGCCATTTCAGTGCTGAAATATATGCCATTGCACTCCATTGTTTCACTCTTTCATAGGCTTTGAAAGTAGCCTTAAGCCTATTGTTGGCTTGAACATGGAATTGAGGCTCTCATGCCTAATGGTCTTAGCCTTCTCTTGAGGGTTTTTACCAACCAAAAGCATAAGACTTCTTTCATGCTCAAGGTGCTTGTGGCTGAGGCCATATTTCCCATTAGTGGACTTATCACATTGGACTTAATCGGTTAAAGGACTAATTGGTAAGATAAAATGTGTAAACAAGAATTGAACCAAGTAAAACATGTGAAAGATAGGCATGTTGTTTGCATTGCATTTTGTTTGGATTAGACGTTAATCCAAACACAAGAAATGTGGGACGTTTCGTACTTATAGTGATGAAACGTGTCACATTTCTTGGTCGCCAACCCTCTTGATCATGCATGATAGAGGTGGAGGCTCTTTGTGTTGTTTGTGCATTCACTAACATTGTGCAAGCTTGACTCTTTGGCCATCATGCATTGAGATACATGGTTAGTGGCTTGAGAATCGAGTACTACGCTCCTTTGAGCTTGAGATATGATAAGGAGGGTAGTTGCACACACATTTTCTTGCAAATACACTATAATGCCTCTATTTGTGCTCTGTTGCAGCAAAAAGAAGAAATTTCAGGAATCAGTGGCCGACCGGCCACATGCCCTAGCCGACCAGCCACCCAAGCCAGCCGACCGGCCACCAATACTAGCTGATTGCCATCACTTCTAGCCGATCAGTTCATCAGCATGTTCCTAGGATTAAACAGAATCAATCTGGAAGTTGGCACAATTTTCAGAGGTCCAAAAGAGTGCAAACAGAGGCATCTAGAGGCAAGGCGGTGGATTTTCGGGAGGATGTAACCGAGCATGCATATCTTCTCGCCCGCGAGGCCATTTATCGCTTTGTTAGCTAGATGTAGTTAATTACGTGTGTTATAATTAATTAGATTAATTGCTTTGTAATATTCTAATTAGCTTAGATTAGCTAGTTGTTCAATTCGGTCTATAATGATTAATTAGCTTAGCATAGTTAATTAGTTGTTTTGTAATAAGTAGCTTAGCTTAGCGTAGCGTAGCTTAGCTTATTTATTCGGACCCTCCTCCGAGAGGGCGCAACGTTGTAATAAGCGTGCGTGTGTATGTGCATGTCTTCCAACCCCCACTTCTTTCTCCCTTTTACTTATCAACTTTTGATGGTTAGTTTAGGGCATATCTCGATTAGCATACCTTATGCTTGCATGCGTACATCATTCATTTGTCCTGCATTGTATTTCAAATACCTACTTGAATACGTGTTTAACAACATATTATCAAGTGTTGCATTCATATGCCATCTTAGATAGCCAAGCCTACTTAGGTGCATTTTTGCATGTGTTGCATTAGGCATCTTAACATAGTTAGGATCATGCATGATTTCTAACTAGTTTTCTGTTTTGGCTCGGAGTACACTGTAAGTATTTATGCTTTAGCATCCTTGCATGAGTGTGAGTGCATGCTTGCCATGAGGCTATGCGCTTAAGTGTTTAACTGGATGAATGCCTGTGGATGAAGGCTTCATTGCTTGAATTGGAACAATTCACCAAAATGTATGTTTTAAGCCCACTTGAAGTGGCAAATCATCAGGTTTTAATCCCACCATGTTTGGTGGCAAATCCGCGCTTTAGCCTACTTGCGAGTAGCAATTCCAAACCATTTTCGAAAAAAACAAGCATGAGATGTTTTGTTCCAAATTGACTGATTTAGTCTATACTTGTATGCTATGCGCATCACGTAGTAATGATAGATTAACAACCGGAATAAGAACACGTATTTTCAAAAACAACATATCATGTTTAGTAGAGGCCGATCTTTAATCGGGCAAGCGAGGGTGCTCATTTCAGGACCTTCCCCTCTCGTACCCAAGTTCCCGAGCCGAGGCAACTTTGGTGATGATAGACACGTGGCCTTAAGCATGAGTCAGGGTTTCCTAAATTTCCCAAAACAAAATATTTAGGTGGCGACTTTGAAATCTAGCAAAACAGTCCATGTTTGGCACTTTTTGATTAAAATTGATTTTTCAAAACCAATTGCTGGATTTGGACTCTTTGGTGATTTATCAGTCTTACATTGCACTTTGTGAGATTAAATTCAGAACCGTGATAGGAGTCTGAACTGTAGTAGCTAAGAACCCAATTCGCCCCCTCTTCGAAAAGAGAGGCTGCGCGGAGAGAGTTCCGGGCAGTCTACAGCTGGCCAGCCACCTATTTTGTACAGAAAGTGGAATTTTTACAGCAGAACAGAACAGAATCTGAGGCCAAAACAGAATAATTTTCTGACTGCAAACAGAGCAGATTCTGGCAGCAAACAGAGAGGTTTCCGGAAGATGTTCTCGATTGTGCGCATGCGGTTCCTCGCCTCCCATCCAAGTCTATTAGATTAGTACCCTTAATATTCATATTCGTAAATAATTTGTAATTAATTAGTTGCCTTACTTTCATTTGTACTTGTAATAATATAGCTAATTAGTCTATTCAATTGTGCTGAATAATTAGTTAATTGGGACACTCTATTGGACCCTCTTGTGTGAGGGCAAATTTATAATATTTGTATAACTTTCAACCCCCATTTCTTTCTCCCTTTTATTTATATGCTTATCGTGGTAGTATCTTATTTTTCATTTCATATCATTGCTATGCTTTGTATCCGTTTTGCATGCATTAAGTTCAGTTCATCATTCTAATATCATTGCCATTTCCTACTTGCTTGAATACGTGCGTTACGCATGCTTTGAGTTGATCCATATTAGTAGTTACATTTTCGGATGGGTAGCATTAATCACTTTGCTTATTTAGGAACATGCATTTTTCTAATTATTTTCTTCTCTTTGGCTTGCCTCGGTTGAGTATTAGGTGAGCATTTTTGCTTTAACATATTGCATGTGTGTTTGTGCTGCAATGTCAAGCATAATACCATGAGGCTATGTGCTTATTTGGAATACCTCTTTGAATGCATATGGATGAAGGCTATTTTCGCTTAAGTTGGGATTATTTTGATTAATGTACATATGAGCTTACTTTTCTTTCAAGTAGCACATATTCAAAAATCTTTTCAAAGAAACACGAAATGAAGGCATTCTACAGTTGGTGAAATAGTCTATACTCGTGTGTCTCTCATAGTAAGCTAGCATAATAATCAGAATATGAGCATATACTACGCATAAAAATCACATCATGATTAATAGAGGCCGATCTTTGATCAAGTGAGTGGGGTGCTTAATTCATAACCTTCCCCTCTCATACTAAGTTCCTGAGCTGAGACACTTTGGTTATAACAGACAAGTGGCCTTTGGCACGAGTCACGGGTTTTCAAAATTTTTCAAAAATATTTAGGTGGCGACTCTGAAATTTAGCAATGCAGTCCATTTTTGGCATCTCTGATAATTAATGGATTTTTCTAAGATTTGCTAGATTTGGACTCTCATTAGTGTTTTTTTTTTTTCACATTGCACTTGTGGAACTAGATTTAGAACCACGAAAGTCTGAACTGTAGGGCTATCGTACCCGAGGAGACTAAACCCCTTCGAGAAGCATGAAAAACCAACTACAATTTCTGGTGACTCTACTAGAGAATTAGAGAACTTGACTTGGACTTCATGATGTGATATTTTATTTACAAATATATGTTCATTGTATTGCATTTTCATTTGTGCTCTTAAGTCGCTGTGTTTACCATCTGATATCCTGGACGATTGACCAAAGGCTTGCGAAAAGCTTGCCAAAAGGTTGGTCGAACGTAGGCAATGTCACATTGGGAACACAACCCTTAGATCTGGGTTACCACTGTACCATTTGATCCTCCTTTCACTTTTTGGTGTTAGGTGTGAGAAGTATATTAGGTAACCTTGCTGAGGTACCATTTTGACCAATTGGCCCAGTGCATATAGTAAAGCTCTAACGACTGTTCCAACATAGGACATGATGCTCGCCCATATGCAGGATTTTGTGAAACTACTTGCTTAAATTAGTCAAGCCCTAGATCATAACAAAAACTAGGACAGGGTAACCCTCCCCCCTCATAGGGGTATTTTGGCTCTCTTTATCTAGTACGTGCTTTACAGTGAAACTTTACAAGAATGCTTCATATCAGTGGTACAGTTGATTTCAGTTTGTAGGGCAGAATTCAATGGGGAGTATAGTCTTAAAGCTATGATCGCATCAATTTGTGCTGAGGTGCTATCCATTTTCTCAGCTTGTTGCTTTTCTCTATTTTTTTTGCTAGGTAGTCCAAAATCATAGCTTTAAAAAGTTTTGATATCCCCTAAGTACTCTGGACCCGCGTCAGAAGACTTTATAAGGTTGGAGATCTTGTTTGGGGACAACCAGTGTTTGCCTCACTGTTACCAGTTGTATGGTGAAGAAAGGTCAGACAAAGTTCACCAATTTAGTTATTTCAGCAATCACCCCTCAGCTCACCTATACTCAATACACCTCAAGTGCAGTCACCTAAAATGGCTCAGTATCCATCATTAGATTTGGAGGACTTACTAATCTGCCTACAACAGTCAGTTAACTCGCTCCAGCATGACCTGGCTCGTCAAGTTGAGGTCACGAACAAGTTGCAACAACAACAACAGTAGCCAACTGCGGCTTCTACTTCACACACACCTAACATGGCTATCCTTATAACCAGTACCACTGCCAATGCTGCTGCAACTCAGGGTCCACAAGCTAAGGGTGTTCCAATTTTTCCCATCCAGGCAGATCTAATTCCAGTACAAACGTCTAGAGTCCCAGTTTACTTGATTGAGGCACCTTTTGAATTCGAGGCTGACCCGACCATGCTCAAAGTCAACAAACTTAAAAAATTGTTCAAGAAGGCATAGGGAGTTAACTCTATTCTGGATATAGAGGATGGGTATATTGAATCCATCGTTACTTTGTCGGAGTGGTTCCAATTGCCGCATATTGACGGCTTCAATATAGTTGGAGACCCAATGGTACATCTATGTCTATTTTCAGATATCTTGCGACAAATGGGTTTGACCAGACTTCAAAAGTTGTCGGTTATAACTGCCATCTAGTATGCTAAGTTGGAGGACTCTCTGAAATAGAGCTGAAAGGAGTTTGCCGAGTCTTTCATTGCTCAATACTCCTACAACACGCAGATTGAGGTCACAACTCATGATCTTGAGGCAACGCATCAGGAACCTAAAGAGGGTTTCTCAGAGTTTGTAACTAGGTGGAGGGCCAAGGCATCGATGATGACCACCCAACCCTCAGAGAAGGATCAAATGTGAATGGTTGTTTGGAATCTTCACAGTAAGCTGCTATAAAAGATGATCGTTCTCCCTTTGTTCACCTTCAAGGAACTTCATGAAATGGGAGTTCAGATTGAAGACGCAACAAAGCAGGGTATCATCACAGATGACAAAGAGTCAGCCAAGAGGCCTTTTATTCGTAGTTCCAATGCTACCGGGGGTAGCACAACTGCGAGGCCTTCAAAGGTGAGTGTTGTCACCGCTGCCAAAACCACTGACCCCTTTGCCAATATGAGCCTACAAACTTCTAGCCCTACCCGAAACCAAAGGACATACAATCAGCTCCACATGACTCTATCTCGAGTCATGTAGGTGCTAATGAAAAAGGGACATTTGAAATCCCTCAACCCTCGACCACTTCCAGACCCTCTTCCACGTAGGCACGATCCCACTAAGTATTGAGATCCAGGACCTCATCGACAACAAATTTATAGCTCCACCTCAAAAGCCAAACACCGTAACCAACCCATTGCCCAACCATAACCAGGTACCACTTCCACTATGTACTAACTACATCCATACACTACCCCTTTCCTATAACCCAAGCGTTTATATCACCCCCTCTCATCTACCAAAGCCGGTGTTGTTCATCGCTGAGGGCATAGACTTGTGCATGATTAACACATCCAACACACAAACCAAACCTCATAAATCTTTGGTGACAATGCCCAAAGAGGATAAGGTTTTTACCTTCGAAGGAGGTGTCGGTCTGTCACTAGAAATTCTGGGGGAATTGTCTAAGGGGGAATATGACCCGAGCCAATACATCGTTCTCATGGGTCAATCCAGGCCTGAGGTAGTACTACCAGGCTTAGTTGACATTAATGTGGTCTGAAAAGACGGCCTAAGCCAAGGATTAGACGATCTTGCAGACCTTGAGGAAGATTTGAACAACCTCCAATTCTTCGAAGAACAAGACCATGGCAATATATAGATTGGTTGGTTTGATCTGAGCCTGTCAGTTGATAATCGAGGATGACTAAGTGATAAGTCCAACAAAGAAGAAGAAACTGGAGTTAAATCTGAAGAAAAGAAAGTCGTAGCAGCTGTGGTAGCTGGAGAAGCCCAAGAGGAAAGGAAAGTGCCAGAGAGCAGTAGTACAGAAAAATAAACCCAAGAATTTGGTGTTGATAAAATCGTAGACGCTAAATAGGAAGTTGTGCTGGGGCAGTTTGAATAGGAGAGGATCGAAGATAGCCGGAAGGCCACAATACCTTGTAGCCCTGCGGAGGGGGAGGGGAATTATCCTATAGGGGTGATTCAAGTTGGGCCAAACAACTATTTGTCTCCAAATGAAGGTGAATGGTGGGAAGATAGCAATTTGCATCTTGCCCACACAAATGAAGACTGTGGAGATCACATCCCAGACAATACTTTGTATTCATAAGAAATAGACCACCTCACCAAGAGTGGACAATATTTTAAACCTCCATATTTGGATTAGGTTGAACCCTCAGGAAAAGACAGGGAGGTTGAGAATGAGAAGAAGCTAGAGGAAGAGCTAGTTCTAAAACAATTAAAAAAGATCCAGGTTGACATTTCCATTTGGGGCCTCCTCATGGCTTCACGGGTACACTGGCAGGCAGTTTTGTCGGTGATGGATAAGGCCAAGCTATCCATTGATACTACACCAGAGAAGCTCATCGGTCTGATCTTCCCAGGTAACACCAAACCTATGCTCACCTTCTCTAATAAGGAGCTGCCACTAGAAGGATCGGCTCATAACAAGCCGCTATACATATCTGTTAAGTGTAGAGGAGAATAGGTTCTAGTGGTTCTAGTGGACACTGACTCTGCTATCAATAAGGCCTAAAGCTAGTGGATTTCATCCCCACAACCCAAGTGATCTGGGCATAAGGCATGTATGTCAATGCTTATTCCATTTATTTCATGAACAAATTGCGACATATTCCTGGGATGGGGCTCAGTAGGAGCAGGAGAAAAGGTGTTGCAGTGCTAACTGATGTGCCACATAATCCATATACTTTTAGGTTGGGTTATGTAACCACCAAAGAAGACTAGAGAAGGAAGGAAGAAGAAATGAGAGAAAAAGCCAAGACCAAGAGGACCGGGAAACACTATAAGCTGGTTTACAGGCCAATCCAGGGAACGTTGAATGAACGCTTTATCATAGAATAAGAAGATTTCCCCTTTTGCCACTTTCCAAAGCCTTGGGTTGATTCCCCAACGAAAAAGCATTTCCCAGATTTGAAAACTTCTTCGACCACTAACTTCAAAACAGTGATGAAAAAAGGGGTGATCCAAGTATCAATGCCGGCCAGAGTAAAGATGACGATTTAGACAGCAATGAGGTGGGAGTAGGCCCAGCATTGGTGGATCTCATGACAGATCCTAAGACTAGTACAAAGAACTTGAAGGATACCTTTACTGTTTTAATGATCGAAGAGGAACCGGTTGTGGAATCTACGCATTCTAGATGCGTCGAGGGTGCCACATCTTGCTTGGTAGTTAGAGAAGGGCTTTATTGCCAGTTCTGAATCGGATGATGAGCCTAAGTTTGATTCCATCGAGTTTATTGAGTCGGAATTAGATTCGAGTCAGTCTAAGGAGTTTGAGTATGGCATTTTCGGGGGTGGTAACCTGGGTGCCAAGGTCCTGTCTAGGTCCTTTTTTGCATTTTGTTTTGAGTCTGTCATAACTGAGGATCCAGAACTTTTGAATGAGAATGCTGCAGATTCTGTTTACTTTTCTGTACCGTTAATTTATTACATTGACCAAGATTTTTCAGCTCATAACAAGCCGCTATACATATCTGTTGAGTGTAGAGGAAAATGGGTTCTAGTGGTTCTAGTGGACACTGACTCTGCTATCAATAAGGCCTAAAGCTAGTGGATTTCATCCCCACAACCTAAGTGATCTGGGCATACGACAATACGAGCAGAGAAGTTATAAAGACGGTGAAAGTGCAAGTCCAAGTGGGCCCTTTCAAGCATGAGATTGAGTTCCATGTATATGATGTACGGGCTGCCTTCAACCTACTTTTGGGAAGGCCTTAGTTGCATTACATGAAGGTTGTATCCTCCACCTTGCACCAAATGCTGAAATACCCTTATGAGGGAGGGGTTACTACTGTTTTCAAGAATTCATCTATTCATCCACTACCAGAGGTAACTACACCTTTGTTAGAAATCAATATCGGTGATAAGGATGTGTTTCTTTCAGGTTTCATGCTAGCAGAAGCCCAGTTAGTGTAAACCATCTTAGCTAAGGACGAAGGCATGTATGTCAATGCCTATTCCATTTATTTCATGAACAAATTACGACATATTCCTGGGATGGGGCTCAGTAGGAGCAGGAGAAAAGGTGTTGCAGTGCTAACTGATGTGCCACATAATCCATATACTTTTGGGTTGGGTTATGTAACCACCAAAGAAGACTAGAGAAGGAAGGAGGAAGAAATGAGAGAAAAAGCCAAGACCAAGAGGACCGGGAAACACTATGAGCTGGTTCACAGGCCAATCTGGGGAACGTTGAATGAACGCTTTATCAGAGAATGAGAGGATTTCCCCTTTTGCCACTTTCCAAAGCCTTGGGTTGATTCCCCAACGGAAAAGCATTTCCCAGATTTGAAAACTTCTTCGACCACTAACTTCAAAACAGTGATGAAAAAAGGGGTGATCCAAGTATCAATGCCGGCTAGAGTAAAGATGACGATTCAGACAGCAGTGAGGTGGGAGTAGGTGCAGCATTGGTGGATCTCTTGACAGATCCTAAGACTAGTACAAAGAACTTGAAGGATACCTTTACTGTTTTAATGATCGAAGAGGAACCGGTTGTGGAATCTACGCATTCTAGATGCGTCGAGGGTGCCACGTCTTGCTTGGTAGTTAGAGAAGGGTTTTATTGCTAGTTCTGAATCGAATGATGAGCCTAAGTTTGATTCCATCGAGTCTATTGAGTCGGAATTAGATTCGAGTCAGTCTGAGGAGTTTGAGTATGGCATTTTCGAGGGTGGTAACCGGGGTGCCAAGGTCCTGTCTAGGTCCTTTTTTTCATTTTGTTTTGAGTCTGTCATAACTGAGGATCCAGAACTTTTGAATGAGAATGCTGCAGATTCTGTTTACTTTTCTGTACCATTAATTTATTACATTGACCAAGATTTTCAAAATTTTAATGAAAACAAAGAGTAAGAAATTCCTCGGGCTTTGAAAAACTTGATTGACCAAGAGGAGGAGGGGTGTGCTAAGCCTTGCATAGATGAGATCATCTCAATTAACGTGGGTACTGAAGAGATCCCCGCTCGGTCTAGATTGGGTCCACGTTGTCTTCAGAGGAACACGAGTGTTTAATCGCCTTATTAAAAGATTTCAAAGATGTTTTTGCATGGTCCTACGAAGACATCCCTGGAATCGATCCTGAGATTGTACAACACTGGATCCCTCTTGACCCTGAGGCCCAACCAGTCAAGCAGAAACTGTGCAGAATCCGTCCAGATTGGGCACTGAAAATTAAAAAGGAAGTCACCAAGCAGATCGAAGCAGGATTCTTAATGGTGTCTAAATATCTGACTTGGTTAGCCAATATTGTTCTAGTTCCGAAGAAGGATGGCAGAATTAAGGTTTCTGTCGACTTTCGAGATTTGAATAAGGCTAGTCCTAAGGACGACTTTCCATTGCTACACATCGACAAATTGATAGACATCACTGCCGGCCATGCCTTGCTATCATTCATGGATAGATTTTCCGGGTATAACCAGATCTTGATGGCACCTAAGGATAGAGAGAAGACTGCATTCACCACGCCATGGGGTACCTACTACTACATAGTCATGTCATTCGGGTTGAAGAACGCCGATGCTACATACTAGAGAGCTGTAACCACAATCCTGCACGACATGATCCACAAGGAAGTTGAGGTATATGTGGATGACATGATTGTAAAATCCAAAGATCGAGAAGATCACTACATCATGCTGTAAAAATTCTTTGAATGGATCAGGGAGTACATGCTGGGGTTAAACCCATAGAAGTGTACCTTTGGGGTGACTGCATAGAAAATGCTGGGATTTCTGATTACGCAGAGGGGAATTGAAGTAGATCCATCCAAGATCAATTAGAATGCCACCACTAAAGACTAAAAAGGAGGTAAGTGGCTTTTTGGAAAAACGCAATTTATAAGACAAAAAGGGAAAGAAGTTCCGATGGGATGATCAATGTCGGTTTGGCTTCAAGCAAGTCAAGCAGTACCTTCAGTACCCACATGTATTGTCGCCGCTAGAGCTGGGGAAGCCATTAATCATGTATCTGTCAGTGACAGAGTCAACCATTGGTTGAATGCTAGCGCAAGAATCAGAAGCTAAGGTGGAAAAGGCCATCTACTATTTAAGTAAGAAGATGTTGGATTACGAGACCCGCTAGACTCCTCTAGAGAAAGGTTGCTTAGCTTTGGTTTTAGCCACTAGGAAGTTGAGACACTACATGTTAGCTCATTCCATAATTTTGGTTTCAAGATTAGATCTCATTAAATATCTCTTTGAGAAACTGGCACTTACAGGTAGGCTAGCTCGTTGGTTGCTTCTTCTTCGAGTTTGACCTCAAGTATGTCACGCACAAGTCAGTCAAAGAGAGAGCAGTAGCGAAATTTCTGGCAGACCACCCAGTGGAAAAATATGAAACAGTAGAGTATCTATTCCCAAATAAAGACATTCTACAAGTTGAAGAAAAGACATGGACAATGTACTTTGACAAAGCAGCTAATCAATACGGTTATAGAATAGATGTGTTGCTCATAGCACCCAATGATTCCTATATAACCCTGGCTTTCAAACTATGTTTTGAAGTGTCCAACAATGAAGCACAATACAAGGTGTGTATTGCTGGATTGGAAGCTTCCCTAGAACTAGGGGCAATAAGGTTGGACGTCATTGGAGACTTGAACTTGGTTGTTTCTTAAGCCATCAGAGATTGGAAGGTTAAAGAAGAGAAAATAAACGTTTATCATCAGACCCTTGACGTTCTGATTCCAAGGTTTGAAAAACTGACATTTACACATCTACTAAGAGAGAACAACTGGTTTGCTGATGCATTGGCAACTCTATCCTCCATGGTAGACATACCGCTCGGAGTCAAGATGCGTCTGATTATCATTGAACAAAAGTACATTCCTGCCTATGAGACAATAGCTGCAATAGACGAAGTTCAAGACAAGAACCCCTAGTATTATGACATTTGGAACTTTCTGGAGAAGGATGCGTATTCACTAGGGGCAAATGTTAAAGATAAATGAGGCATACGGCGTCTGGCCATTCAGTTCGAGGGGGCATTTGGGAATGCACAAGCTCTGTGTCAAAGAAAAAGAGTCAAAACGTCTCATGGAGGCCATCCATGGAAGGGAGTGTGGGGCACACATGAATGGTGTGATGCTGGCCAGACAGATCCTTAGACAGGGGTATTATTGATCAACCATGGAGGAGGACTGTATCAACTTTGTTCGGCGATGCCACAAATGTCAAATCCATGCTAATCGCATGAACATCCCGTCATCAAAGCTCTACAACATGACTTCACCATAGCCTTTCTTAGTCTGGGGAATTGACGTTATTGTAGCAGTCTCGCCAAAGGGCTCGAATGGACATGAGTTCATTTTAGTGGCAATCAACTATTTTACCAAGTGGGTGAAAGCACAATCGTATTCCATGTTAAAAGCATCACATGTGGCAAAATTCATCAGGAATAACATCATCTGCAAATATGGAGTGCCAAATGAGATCATCTCGGACAATGGCTCACATTTTAAAAAAGAGGTGGTAGATTTGCTTGAGAAATATAATATGGCTTTTCATAAGTCATCAACATATAGACCATAGACCAATGGAGCCGTTGAAGCCGCAAATAAGAATGTCAAGGATATCCTGCGAAAGATGATGGAGACCTACAAAGACTGGCCAGATAAACTGCCTTTTGCACTCTAGGGTTATAGAACATCGATTCAAACATCTACAGGGGCCACCCCCTATTCTTTGGTATATGGGATGAAAGCTATTCTACCAATCGAGATTGAAGTGTCATCATTGAGAATCATGGCTGATTGTCAAATAGCAGAGGTGAACTGGCAACAGAATAGATTCGAAGAACTGATGTTGCTTGAAAAAAGAAGGTTGAAGGCGTTCTACTATATCCAGGGATATCAATGCAGAATCGCTAGGGCCTTCAACAAGAAAGTCGAATCCAGAAACCTCAAAGAATGAGATATGGTGCTCAAGGATAACCGAGCTCCCATCCACGACCCTAGGGGCAAGTTTAAACCCAATTGGACTGGTCTCTATATCATCAAATCTATTTGGTCAAGGGGAGCAATCATCCTTATGGATTTAGATGGCTTGGAGTTCTCACAATCGATCAATATGGACAAGTTGAAGAAATACTATCCTTGAGAGGCTCGCTAGGCTAAAAACTCAGAAGGGCGACCTAGGCAAAAGTTAGAGCATAAAAAATTTTGAAATAAAGAAAAATAGAGCTCGCAAGGTTGAAAATCGGAAAGGGCGACTTTGGCAAAAGTTTGAGTGTAAAAGGAGAGAGTAAATACTCAAGTGGACCTTAACCGTGAATTACATAAGGCCTGATTCCCATCTTTGGGATACGTAGGCAACTTCATTTCGAAGTTCGGCTATAATCATCTTCAACTCAACTGTCCTATCCATTGTTTAATCGGTTCATCTCACCATCGGTTTGACTTGATTGTTTTACCTTCGTTTGGCAGAAAAGCCAGTTAGAAGATGAAGCAAAGGGTAAAGCAATAGTGAAGATGAATGCAGTTATAGGCAATTATGATCTTTTGATTTAGGGCTATGCATCTTGAGGAATGATTCCATGTGTGTTAGGTAATGACCGTTCATGAAAATTGTCTTGAAAAGTTTTAATGAAGTTGATTTTCTCAAAATTTTAGTTTTTACAACATTGACCATTCTTTGGACTAAAAAGGAAAATTTTTAGTACTCACAACACTTTAATTACATGAGTTCAACACAAGTATACCCTTAAACTCTCTGATTAAATCAAAGTTGCTTTTTACATCCTAAAAACTTGAAAAGAAAAGTCAAAGCAATAAACTACGGGCACAGATGAGTCAAGTAGTCGTCCCTCTGTCTCCTGTTCGCACTCGTGGAAGTCTCTGCTAGCAAGAATGGCCCAACCTGTGCCTCATCCTCGAGCTGAGCCAAGCTAAGCACTCGCCAAAAAGGGCGTAAATAAAGCTAGCAGCAGGGGCCAAAGGCACTCTCATTCTCCAAGCAGCGAGGTATCGAGCCAAGTATGGAGCACGAACTAGAAATGGAGCAGGGTATTCCTCCCCCTCATCTGGATGGGTTTGATCATGCCCAAATTGCGTCTAAACTTGAATAGGAAATAGAACATGCAGTGTGTAAGGCCAATCAATTGTACACCTAGCTGGCGAGACATGCTGTAGCTCATCTCAGTCAAGTTCAACCAGGGGCAATGCCAAACAATGTTAGTTATAGATCTACTACACATCTAATGGCACCACAGTCCATCTATGGGAAAGTCCACTAGCCGCGAATGAAAAAAGTAGGATTTGGCCGAATACTCGGGGCAACCATGACCTTCAGCTTATCCATCAACCAGACTTGGGAAGGGATTAAAAAAAACAGAGAGAGATTAAAAACAATAGAGAAGTGTACGTTAAGAGAAAAAATACGGAAAGGGCTTCAAGAAAAAATAAAGAGTAAGTGCCAAAGTGATGTGAGAAGTCATAAATAAGAAAGGGTAGAAAACAATACCTGGAGAAGTAGTGGACTCCCTGCAAATCGAGAAGTCTTTTGCCGATGGAAAGCATCCAAACCCATTATGGTCTCGGCCAGTGCCAAGCCTTTACAGCTTTGGCCCTCCTTGAGGCGTTGGGCCACCTCTATTAGTAGGTTGCTAACCCCATTGCCATTAAGGACAAGAAGATACTGGGCGAGCAAGCATATGCAGAGAGCATGTTGGCGGTAACCTCACCAAAGAAGGTCGTGTCTATCTCCAATGTCGGCAAAACGATGAATCAAGTCAAGAATGTTCACTTCTCAACCATCATTCAAAGACTTAGCCTCGTTGAAAGAGTGGCCACACATTTGTTCAAGAGCCTGTGCATGGCCAAAAAGTGATTGAGGCATAATTTCTTCGTTGCGTCAGGACTCCATTAGTGCTTGAAACTCTTCAAGAGTCAGACACATCTCTTGTGATCCGAAGCAAAACACACGAATAACCGAGTCCCAACAACGGGCAGCGACATGAAGAAATGGAAAACAAAGTGAAGTGCAACTTAACAAAAAAAGAGCATTTGTGCCGAAACTACGAAAATTTACCTTTTCTGTACCATCCAAAGTGGTCGTCCAATCCTTAAGCCTTTTAATAAGAAAAATCTCCATTTTCAAAGAAAACTGTAGAAAATATGAAGTTCTGCCAAAGAAACAGTAAGAGAAGACCTTTATAGAAGATAAGGGTGTGTGAGTGGCTGACAGTTGTTGCTAGCTATTCAGCATCAATTCTTGGCCGCCCGGCCACTCCACCAGCCGGCCGTACATTTCATGGGCTGACCAGCCAAGTCTATCGACCAAACAACTTGGCAGCAGTGTTATGTCTGCCCTCTTTATTTTGGAGTCTGGTTTTGAGTCTTTTACTTCAAGCAAGTGTAAGTAGTTGTGTTTAAGTTGTTTTTACTTTCTTTCTCTTTTGTTGAGTTGTATTTTGCATTTTGGTCGATTGTAGGCTCAATATCCAGTTACGAACTCATTCAAGTGTGATGATACTCAGTTTCAAATTCAAATACAATCCTTTTTTATATAAGTGTTTGTGCCACTTTCGAGATTCTATGCAAAGTAAAAGTTCCTTCTTTCATAAAACTAAAGGGTTCGACCCTAATCACAGTTTTTACAAAAGAGGAAATACAAATTTTCAAAAACAAGAAGTAAAGAACCTATCTGAAGCTATACATTTTCTATACTACAAAACAAAAGAAAAAGAGAAATCCAAAATCAACATCCATTAGGTCAAGTCCGTCGGGAAGCCCTCTTCGTCCTCTTTCGAGGATAAGACTTAGGATCACTGTCGCCGTCTATCTCTGGAAGGTTGTGACTCCGAGCCAGAATTATCTTCTCCATCCTCAGACTCGGAGTGCTCGCTCACGACCTCTTCAGTGTCTCTGGTCTCAGTGTCCTCACTAGTAAATGTCCTCTCAGCAGACGAAAAAGCCCCCTATACTCGAGACTCACTCTCCACTCTTGCTCTGGCTCCTACTCCGGGTATCACTACTCCTGATTCTACCTCTGCCTTCACCCCTTCCATGCGTGGGAGCTCGTCTGTCTCTCCTCCCTATAGTTGGAGGGGGTGCCACAAGTGCCGCTGGTACAAGTGGAGGCTGAAAAGAGTTTGCAAGAAATAGAGCATCAGTTCAGTTTAGTCTAGAAATAGTATGAATATAGTCAGAGGAAACCAGTGCATGTCAGATGAGAAAAGCAAGATACCTGAAGACCATAGTAGGTGAGTGATGCCTTCCTCCTCCATACCATGTGGATCAAGGAGCCAACCAACTGAAGGAGGTCATCTACGTAACCTACTGGCACCTACAAATGAGTTTGAACATCAATATGCAGAAAAAGGAATATGAAATACAAACTGCAAGGTAAAGGGCATACGTGCTGCACGTCGGGGTCCTGGACGTACTCATGCTCCTCATTCTCGTGCTCAATCGGAATCTGGTAGGTTGTCCCACTCAGCCACCAATATGTGATCGTAGTCCAGATCATGAGTAGACCTGCTACATAAATGACAGGGGCAACCCCTCCAACATTAGACCCAGCCCCACGAGCAGCGCCTCTGGCAGCAGGTATATCAGTAGGGCCTCCTGCTTGAGCTCTAGTCAAAGGTGACATGAGGTAGGTCTGAATAAGGGCGGTGTAATCCCCAACACTGTAGAAAAGATTAACATCTTGCCCCGCCATGAACTACACAATAGCCTCGATCGGTAGACTATCGGCGATCCTTATAGATGTAGAGGGTGGAGCAAGAATAACGGGGTCAGGTAAGCCTAGAGTCTGGGGCATAAACCTCTCCCCTAGATACCAAGTCCGACAGAAAGGACCCTCTAGCAAGATTCGCAATCTAGAGGTACCCAGGACCCGGCGTACTCTTCTGTAGACGCGCCCGTGGGCCTTATGCTACAGTTCGGACTCGATTTGTGTCACGGTTCTTAATCTGAACCAAAGAGTCCAAATCCGGCAAATCGTTTTGAGAAACAGATTTTTTGAAAAGAAGTGCCAAACATGGACTGCTTTGCCAGATACAGAGTCGCCACCTAAATATTTTTTAATGGGAGAATTTAGGAAACCCTGACTCGGTGCCGAAGGCCACATGTCCGTCATCACCGGAGTTATCTCGGCTCGAGAGCTTGGGTACGATCGGGGAAGGTCAGCTATGAGCACCCTCTTTCGCCCGGTCTGAAGACCGGCCTCTACTAACCGTGATATCTGATTTTGAAAACTTTATGTGTTCTTATTCCGGTTATTAGCCTAGAATTACTATGTTATGCGCGCAGCAAACAAGTATAGACTAGATTGCCTAATTTGGAAACAAGCTTGCACATCCGTTTGTTTTGAAAAGCGCTTTGGAATTTGCTACCCGCAAGTAGGCTAAAACACGGATTTCAACGAGTTTTTCCAACTCAAACAATCCAACCTTCACCCACAGGCATTCAAACAATTTATCACATAAGCATTTAGCCGCATGGCAAGCATACTGTCATGGCAACACTTACACGCATGCGGGATTCTAAAGCATAAATACTTACAATGTACTCCATGCCAAAACAGTAAACTAGTTAGCAAACATGCATGCCCTAGTTCATGTTGAATTGACTAATGCAACACACACAGGATGCACTTAGAATAGGCTCGGCTAACCTAAGCATGGCATATGAAATGCGATCAATTGATGCACGTATTCAATTTGGAATTAAAGTACAAATGCAGTTAGCGTGATGTACCGAGCCTGATGCATGCAATACAAATGCATGAATGCACGCATGCATAGCATAAGGTATGCTAAATTAAACGTGCCCTAATACTAACCACCAAAGCAGGTAAGTAAAAGGGAAGAAAGACGTGGGGATTGGAAGACATACACACCACTCACACACACTTATTACAGATTTGCCCTCACTCGGAGGGACCAAATAAATATTACAAATTAATTAACTACGCAAGCTAATTAAATATTACAAATTAATTAATTAATTAACAAATTAACTAATCTAGGAAAAAGCAGTAAACCTCCTCGGGAGGAGAGCCAGATGCAATGTATGCTCTGTCCTGCTCGGAAATGCACCGCCATGCATAGGCTGCCTCTGTTTTCCTTCCTTCACTCCTCTGGAGGTTGTCAAAACCTCAGGACTGCTTCCTTGGGCATTGGGGAACACCACCGGCTGAATGGGATTGCCACCGGCAGTGGGATGTGGCCACCGGCCATTGGTGAAGATATCGGCAGAGAAAGAATTGCCGGTCGGCACTTGACACTGCCAGTCGGCAGAGTGTTCCTGCAGAATCTGCAATTGACAGCAACAGAGGGCAAGGCAAAGCATGGCAGTACAATTCAAGCATATATGCACCAATCATGTCCCTTATCATGGTAATGACTCAAAGGGGCATGTGTCTCGATTCTCGGACCACCAATCACGCATTTCCATGCATGATGGCCCAAGTGATCAAGTGTGCAATTTTCATGTCAAATGAAATGCAAACCAAAACAAACAATCCAAGGCCCAATTCCTATCACCAATTCAAGGAACAAGGCATGCATGCAAGATGCAATGCAACCTAGGCATACAAGCTAAGGATGCAACATGGCATGGCATGGCAAGGCACTTATGCAAGCATACAAGCAAACATGAGGCAATGCAAATGGATGAAAAGATGGACTTATACATGATTTAGGCAACTCTAAATAGGCCTAAAACAGTGGCCAAAGTGACCAAAACAAAGGACCAAATACGCATACACGCATGCACATGTTAAGGCCCAAATGCTTAAGCATCAAAGAGCTATTTCTAAGCACACTTGAATGAGGCAATCATGGACATATGACATGCATTATAAGCCTTGAAAATACGTAGGGAATAATGCTAAATTAACCTACCAATGCAAGCTATGCATGCAACGAGGCCCAAGGACCTAAAGCATGATCATATGACTCATGAAGCAAATGACCAAATTGAATAAACTAAAGGGTTCGACCCTAATCACAGTTTTTACAAAAGAGGAAATACAAATTTTCAAAAACAAGAAGTAAAGAACCTATCTAAAGCTATACATTTTCTATACTACAAAACAAAAGAAAAAGAGAAATCCAAAATCAACATCCATTAGGTCAAGTGCGTCGGGAAGCCCTCTTCGTCCTCTTTCGAGGATAAGACTCAGGATCACTGTCGCTATCTATCTCTGGAAGGTTATGACTCCGAGCCAGAATTATCTTCTTCATCCTCAGACTCGGAGTGCTCGCTCACGACCTCTTCAGTGTCTCTGGTCTCCGTGTCCTCACTAGTGAATGTCCTCTCAGCAGACGAAAAAGCCCCTTATACTCGAGACTCACTCTCCACTCTTGCTCTGGCTCCTACTCCGAGTATCACTACTCCTGATTCTACCTCTGTCTTCACCCCTGCCATGCGTGGGAACTCGTCTGTCTCTCCTCCCCATAGTTGAAGGGGGTGCCACAAGTGCCGCTGGTACAAGTGGAGGCTGAGAAGAGTTTGCAAGAAATAGAGCATCAGTCTAGTTTAGTCTAGAAATAGTATGAATATAGTCAGAGGAAACCAGTGCATGTCAGATGAGAAAAGCAAGATACTTGAAGACCATGGTAGGTGAGTGATGCCTTCCTCCTTCGTACCATGTGGATCAAGAAGCCAACCAACTGAAGGAGGTCATCTACATAACCTACTGGCACCTGCAAATGAGTTTGAACATCAATATGCAGAAAAATGAATATGAAATACAAACTGCAAGGTAAAGTGCATACGTGCTGCACGTCGGGGTCCTGGACGTACTCATGCTGCTCATTCTCGTGCTCAATCGAAATCTGGTAGGTTGTCCCACTCAGCCACCAATATGTGATCGTAGTCCAGATCATGAGTAGACCTGCTACATAAATGACAGGGACAACCCCTCCAACATTAGACCCAGCCCCACGAGCAGCGCCTCTAGCAGCAGGTATATCAGTAGGGCCTCCTGCTTGAGCTCTAGTCAAAGGTGACATGAGGTAGGTCTGAATGAGGGCGGTGTAATCCCCAACACTGTAGAAAAGATTAACATCTTGCCCCGCCATGAACTACACAATAGCCTCGACTGGTAGACTATCGGCGATCCTTATAGATGTAGAGGGTGGAGCAAGAATAACGGGGTCAGGTAAGCCTAGAGTCTGGGGCATAAACCTCTCCCCTAGATACTAAGTCCGACAGAAAGGACCCTCTAGCAAGATCCGCAATCTAGAGGTACCCAGGACCCGGTGTACTCATCCCTCGTCCCGGCTGGCATGACCCACCCACGGTTGCCACGTAACCTACAAACAGAGCATTTACAGTTGTCAGTTGTTGTCAACTGTATCAGTTATATTAGTTGTTAGATTATGGAATGAAAGCAATATGGGTGGGAATGGAATGGGTATGGGTTTCAGATTACCTCACGGGTCGCCACTATATCAAAGAATTGGTGGTAGTAAACAAAAGTGGTCATGCTGTTATATCGGGGATAACATCGGCCGTTGTACCACCTCAAGTGGAGGACAGCTACCTCCACCTCATCTCTCAACACTGAAGCGAGAGTATGAAAGTAAGCATAGACCCAGAGTTGCAAGAAGAAAACAGTTTGTAAGTCAACAAGTAGAAACAGAAATATAGGTAGAAAATGCAAAGCAGAAAGTATAATTATAAGTAGAAAATTGAAAATGGAAGTGTAGGATATACCTCTCAGGCTCTCCAATAACCACCGACCATGTTTCACTTTTTGCAAAAACCAGAGGTTATATATCCATATACGGTGGCGAGGCTAGCGCCACCCCAATTATAGAAGCACACCCGCGGCAGGACTACTGGGGCAATTAGAAGATACAGACCCACAGTGTTCCATCTATTCGCAAACAAAGTGGTGCCGAGAAAGCAAATTAGGAAACCCCAGGTGTACTGCTCTATCTGCTCCTCAGTCTCCGGCTAGCTCCTGTGGAAATGGTCGTAGAACTAGCTATAGCGCACTATGGATGGCTTTTCTAATGAAGGGCGCACGCCAAGAAGATGGACCCAGACAGCCTGCCACTGGCCCAAGTTAAGATCAAAAGGGCTCGAATCACCCCCTACTCGTAATCCCGTGATCATGGAGAATTCATAGGGGATCATCATCATCTCCCCGGTAGTGGAGAAGTGGAAGGAAGATGGTGGTTCCCACCATCTCTCTAGTAGGGTGCCGAGCAAAGGCCGACTCGCTTACAATTGTTGAAGCTTGGTGCAGAATAGGCCAAAGCCTGCCTCATCAACTAACTCTCAAACTAAAACAAGGATCTCCTAGTACCAATCTCTCGCTGCCATAGCCCCATAGCCTCTCCAAGCAAGAGCATTACCCTGTGTTGAAAGAAGAATTTGTTACATGCATGACAGATGAGAGTTAGTGATGAATGTCAAAGCAAGCAAAGTGCATATAAAGGAGCAAAAGTTCTCACCTCATAAGCATTGTGGGAGAGGTGTGATGTGTGCTCTCACAGGAGGAAGTCCTCAGGCATGCCTCGGGCAAAATTCAAACAGCAACATGTCGCTAGGGGCCATCGCGTGTGTGCGTGGATGTTAAGTGGCTGGGTCGAATGGCCTCACCCTCAGTGGTGGTAGCTCAGGCTTAGGCTTAGGCTCTGGCTCTAGCTCTAGAGGGTAGATCTCCTTCGTGACAATGTCAGCGGCAATGTCTCCTGTTGCCCCGTCAACCTCCTCTATCATCGGCTCCGCCATACCCACGACAGGCGAAGGAATCGGTATCTCAGGAAGGGCACCATCATGCGGGATATCATCTGCCGTGAAGAAAATAGTGGGTGGTGAGAGAAAAATAAGGAAAATGAGAGAAATGAACGGGAAACCCAAAAACCTAAACCCTAGGAGTGAGAAAGTGAGGGAAAAAGTGAAAACCTCGAAGGTAAGTGCCCAAATACCAAAAAAACCTGCGGAAAAAAAAAAGCAAAAAATAATGAGAAACCCCAAAACTCAACCAAATCAAAATCTAATCGGTTCAAAGTGAAGAGGACCGGAAGGGTTTCAAGAAAAAAAAAATCACGTGGATCATTGGGTAATATGAATAGGGTGAAAATCTAGAGAGAGAGAGAGCCTAGAGAGAGAGCAAGAGAATTTTCAGATGTGAAAGTGTGAGAAACTAGGACTTAAGTGATGTTTTAAAAGGCCTCGGGTGCAAAAACCCAATTCTGCCTCTGACTTCAGTATATTTGGCTGGCCAGCCAAACTGTTGTACGGTGGGCTCATCTTTGGCCGGCCAGCTACTCCAGTGTATTCTGAGTTATTTTCCTAGAAATTTACCTATTTTGGGCATGGGGGGTCCTATGTTCATCTGTGAAGTGGAAAAATGGGAATATGTTGGTTTGTTTTAGTTGCAGAAAACTCTGAAATTCCATTCTGGATGCGCCGTTCTAAGTCTCACCATGTTTCTGAAGTGTGTGAATGTGCCTCGACCTCAAGCTCAAGCAAATTTCAGTATGTGAGCACTTTTGACTGTAAGTTGAAGGTTGAAGTTTGAAAAATAGAAAAAGAAGAGGAAGATCCCTGGTAGAATAGGGTTGTTCATCGCCACTTCCCCTGTGAGTTTTTTTCAAAACAACCGCTTTTTGTTTCTCTTATTCTGTCATGTTGCATGGAACATGCATCGCATTGTATTTTGCATCAATTGCAGTAATTATATCACATTATGTTACATCCATGTGGATCGTGCCTATTCATCTTATTGTGTCTATTCTTATCACTCGACGGTAGATTTGGCCGGTTGCATGCTTTAGCCTTTTTCATCCCTCTCTACACGAAATGTAGTTTGGTTTGCACCTTTTTCATCCCTCTAAACGTGAGACGTAGTTTGGTTTGCACTTTTTCATCCCTCTCTATGTGAGACGTAGTTTGGTTGGCGCCCCTTTTCATTCCTCTCAACGTGAGACTTAGTTTAGTTTGCGCCTTTTTCATCTCTCTCTACATGAGACGTAGTTTGGCTTGTATCTTTTCATCCTTTCTACATGAGACATAGTTTGGCTTGCATCTTTCACCCTCTTTACGTGAGACATAGTTTGGCTTGCGTCTTACATCCTTCTACGTGAGACGAAGTTTGGCTTGTATCTTTTCATCCTTTCTACGTGAGTGTAAACACCCCATTTTTCACCGCCCCTAAGACTTGGGGGCTTTATTCCAAATATCTGATAACGAAAGTTACACTGTGTCAATGGTTTGAATTCTCAATAAAGGAATCCGGATTCAAGCTCTAATTGCAAACCTTACACCCCATTTTGGCAAAAACTATTTTTGACCTTAAAACCCTCTTTTTCAAAATATTTTTCCAAATGTTTCTATGATGTTCCGAGGCTCTTATTTCGTTTAAAATATTACACTTTTCGGTAAACTGAGTAAGGACAGAATGGAAATAAATGAAAGGGATGTGAACTCTTTGAAAAATCTTTTAAAACATCTTATTTATAGGTTTGGAGTTGAAGGAAATAGGAGGGGATGAGAGAAAACTAATTGGGGAGAAGGTTGGGCATCAAACCGTTAAGAGAGAAATGAGCAGCCTTCACTAAATTAGGTAGATCTCTTTGTACAATTAGAATTCAGATGTGAGGCCACCACCATTGAAAATTAGACTTCTTGGGCTTTAATTTAGACTCAAGAATCATTGAAAACCGAGTCCGGATGAGGGAAATATGCCCATTTGAAGTCGGGCTTGAAAGTAGATTTTTGGACCCGACCGCGTTTGTTTAGATCCGGTCGTGGCTTATTTAGACCTGGTCAGGTCTCAATAGCGAGAAATGGGATAGCTGGCAGGAATTCGCCAGCTGTTGTTTTTTGAAGATATTTTTGACCAATTTGGCTCAAACTCTATAAATTCGACCTCTCCCTTCAGAATTGAGGGTTAACAAATTTTCCAAAAGCTTTGAAGAGCTACATAAACCCCCTGCATTCATAATTAAAGGTTAGAAGATTTTCCAAAAGGCTTTGAAGGAGATTAAGAGCTAAAACCATTCTCCTTGCTTCCTTTGATCTTCAAACATTCTTGAACAATACATACACCATTAGAGCTTGTTCTTGAAACTTTTTATTGAAGTTTCAAATCATATTTCATAAACTAGAGGGTATTTGGAATCAAGTTTGATCAACAACCAAAGCTTGCTCTCTTCAAGAGGTATAAGCTTGTCACATTTTTCCTTGTTTTCATTTCAATTTTTTTCTAACTTTTTCTTGTGTTTTCCTACTGTTTTGGATCCATTCCAAGTGTTGGAACTTGGGGTTGAAGAGCTACCAAAGGTAGATAGGCTTAACACCATTTCTTGCACCTTATCCCATAGCTCATACCCTTTGTTTTTGCACTCTTTTCTTTGGTTTTCATACTGATTTTCAGAGCTTAAAAAGGCTAGAAAACATGGTTAGATGTCCCAAAAGTGGAGGGGTTAGCCACCATTCCTTAGTCTTGCTTGCTAGTTTTGTATCTTTTTATTTTTGCCTATCTTTGGTGCTCTTTTAAGATGGCTTTAGCAACTGTTTCGGGACTATTTTTGGACTGTTTTGGGGCTAGCAAAAAGTGGAGGGGTTAGCCACCCCTCCATAGGCTTTGTTCCATAGCTTTTTCTCTACTTTTTTTTACTTACCTTCTCTTGCTTTTAGCATGTTAGGGGCTGTTTTAGGGCTGTTTAATTCATTTAATTAGTTTATGCTTTGAATACTTTGCTTATTGTGTTGTAAGTCCTTGTGGCTTCGGTTATTTAGGCCTTAGACACTGAGTCATTTGAGTTGATAGCCTTCCTTACCTTTCTTTCATGTAAGAGTCCCACTTTGTAATAACCAACTTCGCATAATCATTTTTGCACTCTCCCTCCTTTCTTGGTTTTTTTGTTTGAGAGTCGTTTCAAGCGAGTGTTATTTAAGGCATGAGAAAGAGACCTCTTATGCTCAATGGTTCAGAGGTTCATCGTCAAGTCATAGTCTCTCTTTCATGCTAAGGATCACTTCTTGTTTGACATTTCCCTCCTTTTAGTGGACTTAAATATCACTTTGGACAAAATGATTAAGTAATGGAAAGGTAAGTCAAAAAGGATTAATAAAATTGGCTTAAAATCAATGAAACTAACATAAAGAAAATGTTTAGAATTGGTTGGATTTGGCCGAACGTTATGCCGAGTCTATTGCGTCAAAAGTCATCACATAGTAATTCATGTTGTTGTGATGAATCTTGAGGCGTGTCTACCTTCCTCCTTGAGCTAACTTCATGATAGGAGAGAGAGGTGGTATGTCTTTCATTGCATCTATTCACTTTTTGTCCAAACGTGCTTGAAATCATCAAGCAATCGACTTATTACCATTGATGGTTTCAGAACCAAATTCGTTCTTCTCTTGAGTTTCCCCATGACAGAGAATAACAAAAGGGACAAATAGGGCTGAGAAAGGCTCTGTCTGCACTGTTTTCACCTTAAGCACAAAATTATTTTTTTGCATGAAAATAGGGCACGACTGGCCTTGTTTGGACTTGGCCGGGCCTCATTGTGGGCAGAACGGCCTCCAATGTGTGGTACACAGAGTAGTTTTTTAGAAATACAGAGCAGTGGCTGAATGTGAACACAAGGCAATTTCCCAGCAAGGCAGACAGAACAATTTCTGAAGAACATTGTGCGCAATCATTGGTTTATTTCTTGGATTGTTGTAATGTTATTGTTATAATAAATTAGATAGTTATTCATTTACTATTCATTTGGATTTGTAACAGTTAGTTTAATTCAAACACTTGGACACTCATTCGGACCCTCTTGCACAAGGGCAAAATATGTAACAATTGTATATGTCTTCCAACTCCATTTCTTTCTCCATTTTTTTTACCCGCTTATAATGGTAGCATAGAGCATCATGTTTCCTTGGAATTTTCCATGACCTGTATCCATTCATCTTACACACATGAGGGTTTAGCTCATCATTCTAACCAATGTCAATTTCAATTCATTGCTCGAATACGTGATTTATCCCATGTCTTGAATTGAATCATATGCCATGCTAGTAGCCGAAGTCATTGTTTACATAATGTGTGTTACATTAGTCATATTGCATTATCTAGGAGCATACATTTCTTCTAATTATCTTGTTTTATTTGGCTTGCCTTGGAGCACTAGGTGAGCATTTCTTACTTTAGCCTATCACATGCATGTGATTGTTGTTATATCAAGCATGATACTATGAGGCTAAGTACTAAAGTGATATACCTGTTTGAATGCCGGTGGATGAATGCCTTTTTACTTAAGTTGGACTAAATCGATTTAATGTAAAATACGAGCTCACTTTCTTTTTTTTTTCAAGTGATGCGTATTTAATGAAAACTTTTTCAAAAACAAAACATAAAATCAATGAGTTCCAAATTTTGTAAACTGATCTATACTTGTGTGCATCACTTAGTAAATAATAGCCTAATAACCGAAACAAGAGCATATAATGTAAAAAAGATTCACGTCATGATTAGTAGAGGCTGATCTTTGATCGGATGAGTGGGGTGCTCAATTTATGACCTTTCCCTCTCATATCTAAGTTCCTGAGCCGACACACTTTGGTGATGATTGATAAGTGGCCTTTGTCACTAGTCTTGGGTTTCCTAAATTTCTCAAAAATATTTAGGTGGCAACTTTGAAATCTGGTAAAGCAGTCCATTTTTGGCATTTTGATTCAACATTTATTTTCCAAAAGATTTGTCGGATTTGGACTCATTTGTGTTCATCTATTTCACATTGCACTTGTGAAATCAGATTGAGAACCACGGGAGTCCCAACTGTAGGGCAAATCATATTCGAAAGGAGCACGAAAAGCAAGCTACAGTGAGACGTAGTTTGGCTTGTATCTTTTTATCCTTTTTACGCAAGACTTAGTTTGGCTTGCATCTTTTCACCCTCTCTACGTGAAACGTAGTTTGGCTTGCATTTTCCTACATCCTTTCTACGTGAAACATAGTTTGGCTTAAATCTTACATCTTTTCTATGTGACACGTAGTTTGTTTGCCTACTTCTTTCCATGTAAGGCACGGTTGGATTTATTTTGATTTAAGCTTGAGCCTTGTTTCTTTCACATGCTGTCATCTATTTATTGTTTCATTGTATTCTCTTGCATGATCATAGGTTTTCAAAATAACCGACTTCACGAAGTCTGTAAGTCCAACTTTTAAGTGTAGTCTTAAGCGTGTCATTTGCATCTTGCCCTTAAACTATACTGGTGTGATTCCTTATAAAGGGATATGTAGGAAACTTTCAAGTTCAACCAATTGCATTTACATTTTTTTTGTTTGCCCAAGTCTTACGGCCTTGTCAAATGGGTCGTCTTCGGGCTTTGACATTTACTCACGTCATTTCATAACTTCGAGCTCTGTTAAAGAAGGACAACTGTAGACACCCCATTTTGACAACCCTTAAGACTTGAGCACCTCACTCTAAACACTCGATGATGAATTGTTACATTGTACAATCATTTGATTTCTTTAGCAAAAGGCTTCAGTTTCAAGCTTTAAAACCTAAACCTTGTATCCCCTTTGCACCAAAATCTTTTTTTTTTTCTAGCCTAACCACTTAGAGAACTGCTTGCTAACAAATGGCCGGTTGGCCATTTTCATTGGGTCGACCGTACCTCCTCATGGCCAGTCGACCATATTCAGTGACAATAGATATTTGATAGCTACCAGTTGTCCTTATGTGCATGCCTTGCACCAGCTGTCCCTTTGCTGATATTTCCGATGTGAGAACCTGTTTTTCTATAAATACAAGGCCTCCCCTAAGGGTTTGGGGTTAAAAAAATTCTCCAAGAGACAAAAACTTATCCAACACACTACCCTCCTCTCTTGCTATATATATACAATATATATACACCTTACAAGCCAAAAACTTGAAGCTTTGGCTGAGGTTCTTGAAGATAATTCCAGACCTTTGAGAGTGCTTGGTTTGTGTTCTGTGAATTAAGGAACTCACCCTTTCTTTCAAGAGGTAACTTGGGGCTCTTTTACCATTCTCTCTATCTCTCTCTCTTTTCTTTATCATTCTATACTGATTTCAGAGCTATTTTAAGCTCAAAAATGTGATTAAAACTTGGTTATAAGTGAGTGAGCTGGCTACCCTTTCATTAGCTAGCTCACTAAGTTGTGTACCCCTTTGTTTTTCTTCCATTTTTTTGCATTCTTCTTACTTTATTTGGTTAAATTTCAGTCCCTTTTAGCACTATTTTGGGTTATTTATATGTGATATGAATTGAATATGGGCTTACAAAAGGGCCCTAGTCCTCTCTACTACTTGTGCTCTTACTTATTATGCTTTAAATATCATATTTGTGTTATTGTAAGTCCTCTTGGATTTGACGTTTTTAGGGCATAGCAACCAATCCATCGAGTTGATCGTTTTAGCTTCATTATGTCTCTTGGAACCTTGTGGTCATGGGAGGATTGGAGCTTAGGCGTAGCCACCCTGCCACAAGTTTATTTATCTAGTGTAAATTTCTTACTTTCATATTCTTGTGGTCCACCTTCAGGCTAGGTAATAGCCTCCACGTTCAAATTGTTGAAAAACTCTCTTGTCGATCATTTTCAATACATGGAAATGGATATCTCATCCTAGTTCCATGAAAAGAGGAGTTGTCAACAACTTTGGCAAGTTTTATGTTTATGCTTTGATAGAAAGCTTGTTTTATTCCCTTACTTGCTTTGCTGCTCCTAGAGAGCTCTTTATTGAAAAGTGTTGAGAACTCTCTCCTAGTTCCATTTTGAAGCATGGGAAGGGATGTTTCATCCTTATTCTATGAGTAGGGAGATGAGTTGATAACACTTTTGAGTTGTTACTTTTGTTCATTTTGGTTGCTCTATGATCATCATGTACTATCTTGTGACTTGATGATTTGTGAGTGGAGTACATCAACCTCTTTCTTGAATTTTCATGATAGGAAAGAGGCAAAAGGGCATAGCACCTTTTGGTGTTTAGCTAGATCTTTTCTTATTGTTCTCATGGTCATCATGCAACAAACTTGCTATGATTTATGATTTGCGAAGCAAGCCTACTTTCTCCTTAAAAATCCCCATGACAGGAAGGAGCAGGAAGGATGAACATCTCGTGGAAATACTATGCTTTAATCTATTTCAACTCTGTTGCAGCAAGGTATTTCTCAGAAGCAATGGCCGGCCGACCACTTTTCAAGGCCGGCCATCCACCTATTTTGTGCATGCAGTGGAATTTTTGTAGTAGAACAGAGCAGAATCTAAGGCCAAAACAAAATAATTTTTTGACTACAAACAGAGCAGATTCTGGCAGCAAATAGAGAGGTTTCCAGAAGATGTTCTGGATTGTGCGCATGTGGTTCCTCGCCTCCTGTCCGAATCCATTAGATTAGTAGCCTTAATATTCATATTCGTAAATAATTTGTAGTTAATTAGTTACTTTACTTTTATTAGGACTTTTAATAATTTAGCCAATTAGTCTATTCAATTGTGTTGTAATGATTAGTTTATTCTAATTAATTAGGACATTCGAACCCTCTTGTACGAGGGCAAATTTGTAATATTTGTACGTTTTCCAACCCCTATTTCTTTCTCCCTTTTATTTATATGCTTATCGTGGTAGTATCATATTTTTTGTTTCATATCATTGCTATTCTTTGTATCTATTTTTGCATGCATTAAGTCTGGTTCATCATTCTAATATCATTGTCATTTCCTGCTTGCTTGAATACGTGCATTACGCATGCTTTTAGTTGATCCATATGACATGTTAATAAATGAAACTTAGTAGTTGCATTTTTGTATGTGTAACATTAGTCACTTTGCATATTTAGGAACATGCATTTTTCTAATGATTTTTTTCTCTTTGGCTTACCTCGGTTGAGTACTAGGTGAGCATTTTTGCTTTAGCATAATGTATGTGTGTTTGTGTTGCCATGTCAAGCATAATACCACGACGCCATATGCTTATTTGGAATACCTCTTTGAATGCTTGTGGATAAAGGCTATTTTCGCTTAAGTTGGGATTATTTTGATTAATGTACATATGAGCTTACTTTTCATTCAAGTAGCACATATTAAAAAATCTTTTCACACAAACATGAAATCAAGGCATTCCAAAGTAAGTGAAATAGTTTATACTTGTGTGTCTCACATAGTAAGTTAGCATAATAATCAAAATATGAGCATATACTGTGCATAAAAATCGCATCATGATTAGTAGATACCGGTCTTTGATCGGGTGAGTGGGGTGCTCAATTTATGACCTTCCCCTCTCATACCTAAGTTCTCAAGCCAAAACACTTTGGTTATGATGGACAAGTGGCCTTTGGCACAAGTCATGAGTTTCCTAAATTTTTTAAAAATATTTAGGTGGAAACTCTGAAATCTGGCAATGCAGTCCATTTTTGGCATCACTGCTGATTAATGGATTTTTCTAAGATTTTCCATATTACGATTCTCATTATTTTTTTTTTCTGTTTCACCTTGCACTTGTGGAACCAAATTCAGAACTACGACAGTCCGAACTGTAGGGCTATCGTACCCGAGGAGACTAAACCTCTCCGAAGAGCACAAAAAACTGGCTACAACACACACACCCTGTCCTTTTTTCCCAATTCAATACACAATCACAATTATAACAAGCAAGTAATAAAGCATGATATTCAAGTCAATAAAAAAAGGATTATAAGGTTAGATGTTCATAATCTAGAAATCCCCCAAAGAGATTTCATCCTCCCAACCACAAGAATTGGACTTAGATTATTCAATATGCCCCCTTTTTTACTGCTTTGCTGAACTTACCCCAGATGCCTACAATGGTTACATACCGTGTAGCGCCGACCTAGGACCTCAAAAGAGACAGTAAAAATATATAACCTCCTCCACCCTTATCCGTCATAAGTATCTAGGGTCCGAATACAACTGATCCATTCAAAGGTCCGAATATAACCAATCCATTCAAGGGTTCCAAAACACCACTTGTACAAAACTTTACTTCAAATAGGGTACATGTCCCTCTAACCAATTCAATTCAAATATGTCATTATCTTAAATGATCAAAACCCAATTGCCACCCCAATTAAGTTTTTCGTTGAGTTAGATGTCTTAAGTTAAACATAGAACAAACTTATTAAGATAATAATATCTACATAAACATAAGCATCATCAAAGGACTATGGTAAGGAACATAACCATAACATGCAAATATTATACCAAGACATGAACATGTGAAAATTGTAAGTTTTAGCAACAATTTATAAAAACTGTGACAAAAGAAAGTCACTAATTGTCAATTTTTAGCGACATATGCAAATAATATTTAAAACCATTAAAACACAAGGACACTATTATAACACATCTACAAATAATATTTAAAGCCTCAAAGAATATGTATTTGAAAGAGGAAACAGAAGGAAGGGTGATAATGTGGCTTACTTGAATACCTAGTGTCACGACCCAAACCCGCCCCCATGGGTTAAGGACGTAACCGGCCAGTAATCGTAAGATTACCTACGGCCTCAAACCAAAACAGACTTAACACATCAGAGTAAAGGGGGCCAAAAGGGAAGCAAAAATTTAAAACTTTGTCCATAGAGCCGTGCTTACATGCACATCAACAGACCATATTCAGTTACGTTAATAACCCACATCAAAAGTACAGTTTCACAAAATTCATTACAGACAGGATCATCCAAAGCGAGTCAACCTATGACGGACTATTTACAGATATACATAAAGTCCTTGCCGACAAGACAAAATATAATTACAAAACACAAAAGGCAAGGGTAGGTCTCAAGAGTGAGACACAAGGCTGACTTCCTCAAAACTCGGATTTTTCCTAGCAGACTTCACTGGGGCTGGGTTTGGACTTCCCTTGGCTCACCTACAAACACATAAATGAGCGTGAGCGATAGCCCAGCGAATAATATCAAATGCAGAAATTACATAGCAATGTAAAACAACATGTTCCAAACGGCCTTTGGCCCAATTCACATTTCTACTTAACATATATATATACTTATACAAAATTTAGATCAAGTGACTGTAGTTCCAACATACTGGCCTTTGGCCCATTCAGGTTTCCTTTCTTGTCTAAACGGCCTTCGGCCCATTCATTTATGTCGAAACGGCCTTCGGCCCATTCATTTCTGTCAAAATGGCCTTTAGCCCATTCATTCACGTCAAAACGGCCTCCGGCCCACTCATTCATGACAGAACGACCTTCGGTCCATTCATATAAGTCAAAACGACCTCTGGCCCGCTCATTTACATCAAAACGACCTTTGGTCCACTCATTTACATCAAAACGACCTTTGGTCCATTCATTTACATCAAAACGACCTTTGGTCCATTCATTTGCATCAAAATGACCTTTGGTCCATTCATTTGCATCAAAATGACCTTCGGTCCATTCATTCTTATCAAAACGACCTTTGGTCCATTCACTTACATCAAAACGACCTTTGGTCCATTCACTTACATCAAAACGACCTTTGGTCCATTCACTTACATCAAAACGACCTTTGGTCCATTCACTTACATCAAAACGACCTTTGGTCCATTCACTTACATCAAAACGACCTTTGGTCCATTCACTTACATCAAAACGACCTTTGGTCCATTCACTTACATCAAAACGACCTTTGGTCCATTCACTTACATCAAAACGACCTTTGGTCCATTCACTTACATCAAAACGACCTTTGGTCCATTCACTTACATCAAAACGACCTTTGGTCCATTCACTTACATCAAAACGACCTTTGGTCCATTCACTTACATCAAAACGACCTTTGGTCCATTCACTTACATCAAAACGACCTTTGGTCCATTCACTTACATCAAAACGACCTTTGGTCCATTCACTTACATCAAAACGACCTTTGGTCCATTCACTTACATCAAAACGACCTTTGGTCCATTCACTTACATCAAAACGACCTTTGGTCCATTCACTTACATCAAAACGACCTTTGGTCCATTCACTTACATCAAAACGACCTTTGGTCCATTCACTTACATCAAAACGACCTTTGGTCCATTCACTTACATCAAAACGACCTTTGGTCCATTCACTTACATCAAAACGACCTTTGGTCCATTCACTTACATCAAAACGACCTTTGGTCCATTCACTTACATCAAAACGACCTTTGGTCCATTCACTTACATCAAAACGACCTTTGGTCCATTCACTTACATCAAAACGACCTTTGGTCCATTCACTTACATCAAAACGACCTTTGGTCCATTCACTTACATCAAAACGACCTTTGGTCCATTCATTCACATCAAAACGACCTTCGGTCCATTCATTTATATCAAAACTGTTTTGGATCCATTCCAAGTTCTGAAACTTGGGGTTAAAGAGCTACCAAAGGGTAAAGAGGTTTAACACCCTTTCTTACACCTTATCCCATAGCTCATACCCTTTGTTCTTGCACTTTTTTTTTGGTTTTTTTACACTGATTTTCAGAGTTTAAAAAGGCTGAAAAATATGGTTTAAAAGTCTCAAAAGTGGAGAGGTTAGCCACCTCTCCTTGATTTTCCTTACTAGCTTTATATCTCTTGCTTTTCTCTACCTTTTTGTGCTCTTTAAACACACTTTTTGCCACTATTTTTTGGGCTATTTTGGGACTGTTCTTGGATTGTTTTGGAGCTGAAATATGTAATTCAAAATTGTAAAAAGTGGAGGGGTTAGCCACCCCTCCTTAGGCTTTGTTCCATAGCTTTTTCTCTACTCTTTTTACTTACTTTCTCTTGCTTTTAGCTACTATTTTTTTTACATTTTAGGGGCTGTTATGGGCTGTTTAATTCATTTAAATAGTTTATGCTTTGAATATCATACTTGTTATCTTGTAAGTCCTCATGGCTTCGGTTGTTTGAGTTAATAGCTTTATTATTTAGTTTTCACGCGAAGAGTTTCATTTTAAATAATCAACTTCGCATAATCATTTCTGCACTCTCCCTCCTTTCTTCTTTTCTTTTGTTCGAGAGCTATTTCAAACAAGTGCTTGTTGTTCAAGGCATGAGAAAGAGATCTATGCTCAATGGCTTAATCTCTACGAAGGTTCATCGTCAATGTATAGTCTCTCTTTCATCCTATGGATCACTTCTTGTTTGACATATCTCTCCTTTTAGTGGACTTAAATATCACTTTGGACAAAATGATTAAGTAATGGAAAGGTAAGTCAAAAAGGATTAATAAAATTGGCTTAAAATCAATGAAACTAACATAAAACAAATGTTTATAATTGGTTGGATTTGGCCGGACGTTATGCCGAGTCTATTGCGTCAAAAGTCATCACATAGCAATTCATGCTGTTGTGATGAATCTTGAGGCGTGTCTACCTTCCTCCTTGAGCTAACTTCATGATAGGAGAGAGAGGTGGTATGTCTTTCATTGCATTTATTCACTTTTTGTCCAAACGTGCTCGAAATCATCAAGCAATCGACTTGTTACCATTGATGGTTTCAGAACGAAACGTTCTTCTCTTGAGTTTCCCCATGACAGAGAAGAACAGAAGGGACAAATAGGGCTTAGAAAGGCTCTGTCTGCACTGTTTTCACCTCAAGCACAAAATTATTTTTTTGCATGAAAATAGGGCACAACTGGCCTTGTTTGGACCTGGCCGGGCCTCATTGTGGGCCGAACGGCCTCCAATGTGTAGTACACAGAGTAGTTTTTTAGAAATACAGAGCAGTGGCTGAATGTGAACACAAGGCAATTTCCCAGCAAGGCAGACAGAACAATTTCTGAAGAACATTGTGCGCAATCATTGGTTTATTTCTTGGATTGTTGTAATGTTATTGTTATAATAAATTAGATAGTTATTCATTTACTATTCATTTGGATTTGTAACAGTTAGTTTAATTCAAACACTTGGACACTCATTCGGACCCTCTTGCACAAGGGCAAAATATGTAACAATTGTATATGTCTTCCAACTCCATTTCTTTCTCCATTTTTTTTACCCGCTTATAATGGTAGCATAGAGCATCATGTTTCCTTGGAATTTTCCATGACCTGTATCCATTCATCTTACACACATGAGGGTTTAGCTCATCATTCTAACCAATGTCAATTTCAATTCATTGCTCGAATACGTGATTTATCCCATGTCTTGAATTGAATCATATGCCATGCTAGTAGCCGAAGTCATTGTTTACATAATGTGTGTTACATTAGTCATATTGCATTATCTAGGAGCATACATTTCTTCTAATTATCTTGTTTTATTTGGCTTGCCTTGGAGCACTAGGTGAGCATTTCTTACTTTAGCATATCACATGCGTGTGATTGTTGTCATATCAAGCATGATACTATGAGGCTAAGTACTAAAGTGATATACTTGTTTGAATGCCGGTGGATGAAGGCCTTTTTACTTAAGTTGGACTAAATCGATTTAATGTAAAATACGAGCTTTTTTTTTTTTTTTTTTCAAGTGATGCGTATTTAATGAAAACTTTTTCAAAAACAAAACATAAAATCAATGAGTTCCAAATTTTGTAAAGTGATCTATACTTGTGTGCATCACTTAATAAATAATAGCCTAATAATCGAAACAAGAGCATATAATGTAAAAAAGATTCATGTCATGATTAGTAGAGGCTGATCTTTGATTGGATGAGTGGGGTGCTCAATTTATGACCTTTCTCTCTCATATCTAAGTTCCTGAGCCGAGACACTTTGGTGATGATGGATAAGTGGCCTTTGTCACTAGTCTTGGGTTTCCTAAATTTCTCAAAAATATTTCGGTGGCGACCTTGAAATCTGGTAAAGCAGTCCATTTTTGGCATTTTGATTCAACATCTATTTTCCAAAAGATTTGTCGGATTTGGACTCATTTGTGTTCATCTATTTCACATTGCACTTGTGAAATCAGATTGAGAACCACGGGAGTCCCAACTGTAGGGCAAATCATATTCGAAAGGAGCACGAAAAGCAAGCTACAGTGAGACGTAGTTTGGCTTGTATCTTTTTATCCTTTCTGCGCGAGACTTAGTTTGGCTTGCATCTTTTCACCCTCTCTATGTGAAATGTAGTTTGGCTTGCATTTTCCTACATCCTTTCTACGTGAAATGTAGTTTGGCTTAAATCTTACATCTTTTCTATGTGACACGTAGTTTGTTTGCCTATTTCTTTCCATGTAAGGCACGGTTGGATTTATTTTGATTTAAGCTTGAGCCTTGTTTCTTTCACATGTTGTCATCTATTTATTGTTTCATTGTATTCTCTTGCATGATCATGGGTTTTCAAAATAACCGACTTCACAAAGTTTGTAAGTCCAACTTTTAAGTGTAGTCTTAAGCGTGTCATTTGCATCTTGCCCTTAAACTATACTGGTTTGATTCCTTATAAAGGGATATGTAGGAAACTTTCAAGTTCAACCAATTGCATTTACATTTTGTTAGTTTGCCCAAGTCTTACGGCCTTGTCAAATAGGTCGTCTTCGGGCTTTGACATTCACTCACGTCATTTCATAACTTCGAGCTCTGTTAAAAAGGGGCAACTGTAGACACCCCATTTTGACAACCCTTAAGACTTGAGCACCTCACTCTAAACACTCGATGATGAATTGTTACGTTGTACAATCATTTGATTTCTTTAGCAAAAGGCTTCAGTTTCAAGCTTTAAAACCTAAACCTTGTATCCCCTTTGCACCAAAATCTTATTTTTTTTCTAGCCTAACCACTTAGAGAACTGCTGGCTAACAAATGGCCGGTTGGCCATTTTCATTGGGTCGACCGTACCTCCTCATGGCCAGTCGGCCATATTCAGCGACAATAGATATTTGATAGCTACCAATTGTCCTTATGTGCATGCCTTGCACCAGCTGTCCTTTTGCTGATATTTCTGACGTGAGAACCTATTTTTCTATAAATACAAGGCCTCCCCTAAGGGTTTGGGGTTAAAAAAATTCTCCAAGAGACAAAAACTTGTCCAACACACTACCCTCCTCTCTTGTTATATATATACAATATATATACACCATACAAGCCAAAAACTTGAAGCTTTGGCTGAGGTTCTTGAAGATAATTCTAGACCTTTGAGAGTGCTTGGTTTGTGTTCTGTGAATTAAGGAACTCACCCTCTCTTTCAAGAGGTAACTTGGGGCTCTTTTACCATTCTCTCTATCTCTCTCTCTCTTCTTTATCATTCTATACTGATTTCAGAGCTATTTTAAGCTCAAAAATGTGATTAAAACTTGGTTACAAGTGAGTGAGCTAGCTACCCTTTCATTAGCTAGCTCACTAAGTTGTGTACCCCTTTGTTTTTCTTCCATTTTTTTGCTTTCTTCTTACTTTATTTGGTTAAATTTCAGTCCCTTTTAGCACTGTTTTGGGTTATTTATATGTGATATGAATTGAATATGGGCTTACAAAAGGGCCCTAGTCCTCCCTACTACTTGTGCTCTTACTTATTATGCTTTAAATATCATATTTGTGTTGTTGTAAGCCCTCTTGGATTTGACGTTTTTAGGGCATAGCAACCAATCCATCGAGTTGACTGTTTTAGCTTCATTATGTCTCTTGGAACCATGTGGTCATGGGAGGATTAGAGCTTAGGCGTAGCCACCCCGCCACAAGTTTATTTATCTAGTGTAAATTTCTTGCTTTCATATTCTTGTGGTCCATCTTGAGGCTAGGTAATAGCCTCCGCGTTCAAATTGTTGAAAAACTCTCTTGTCGATCATTTTCAATACATGGAAATGGATATCTCATCCTAGTTCCATGAAAAGAGGAGTTGTCAACAACTTTGGCAAGTTTTATGTTTATGCTTTGATAGACAACTTGTTTTATTCCCTTACTTGCTTTGTTGCTCCTAGAGAGCTCTTTATTGAAAAGTGTTGAAAACTCTCTCCTAGTTCCATTTTGAAGCATGGAAAGGGATGTTTAATCCTTATTCTATGAGTAGGGAGATGAGTTGATAACACTTTTGAGTTGTTACTTTTGTTCATTTTGGTTGCTCTATGATCATCATGTACTATCTTGTGACTTGATGATTTGTGAGTGGAGTACATCAACCTCTTTCTTGAATTTTCATGATAGGAAAGAGGCAAAAGGGCATAACACCTTTTGGTGTTTAGCTAGGTCTTTTCTTATTGTTCTCATGGTCATCATGCAACAAACTTGCTGTGATTTATGATTTGAGAAGCAAGCCTACTCTCTCCTTAAAAATCCTCATGACAGGAAGGAGCAGGAAGGATGAACATCTCGTGGAAATACTATGCTTCAATCTGTTTCAACTCTATTACAGCAAGGTATTTCTCAGAAGCAATGGCCGGCCGACCACTTTTCAAGGCTGGCCATCCACCTATTTTGTGCAGGCAGTGGAATTTTTGCAGCAGAACAGAGCAAAATCTAAGGCCAAAATAGAATAATTTTCTGACTACAAACAGAGCAGATTCTGGCAGCAAATAGAGAGGTTTCCAGAAGATGTTCTGGATTGTGCGCATGTGGTTCCTCGCCTCCCGTCCGAATCCATTAGATTAGTAGCCTTAATATTTATATTCGTAAATAATTTGCGGTTAATTAGTTGCTTTACTTTTATTTGGACTTTTAATAATTTAGCCAATTAGTCTATTCAATTGTGTTGTAATGATTAGTTTATTCGTAAATTAGGTCTTTCGAACCCTCTTGTACGAGGGCAAATTTGTGATATTTGTATGTTTTCCAACCCCTATTTCTTTCTCCCTTTTATTTATATGCTTATCGTGGTAGTATCATATTTTTTGTTTCGTATCATTGCTATTCTTTGTATCTATTTTTGCATGCATTAAGTCTAGTTCATCATTCTAATATCATTGTCATTTCCTGCTTGCTTGAATACGTGCATTACGCATGCTTTTAGTTGATCCATATGACATGTTAATAAATGAAACTTAGTAGTTTCATTTTTGTATGTGTAACATTAGTCACTTTGCATATTTAGGAACATGCATTTTTCTAATGATTTTTTTCTCTTTGGCTTACCTCGATTGAGTACTAGGTGAGCATTTTTGCTTTAGCATATTGTATGTGTGTTTGTGTTGCCATGTCAAGCATAATACCACAACGCCATGTGTTTATTTGGAATACCTCTTTGAATGCCTGTGGATGAAGGCTATTTTCGCTTAAGTTGGGATTATTTTGATTAATGTACATATGAGCTTACTTTTCATTCAAGTAGCACATATTCAAAAATCTTTTCAAACAAACATGAAATCAAGGCATTCCAAAGTAAGTGAAATAGTTTATACTTGTGTGTCTCACATAGTAAGGTAGCATAATAACCAAAACATGAGCATATACTGTGTATAAAAATCACATCATGATTAGTAGATGCCGGTCTTTGATCGGGTGAGTGGGGTGCTCAATTTATGACCTTCCCCTCTCATACCTAAGTTCTCAAGCCGAGACACTTTGGTTATGATGGACAAGTGGCCTTTGGCACAAGTCATGAGTTTCCTAAATTTTCTAAAAATATTTAGGTGGAAACTCTGAAATCTGGCAATGCAGTCCATTTTTGGCATCACTGATGATTAATGGATTTTTCTAAGATTTTCCATATTACGACTCTCATTATTTATTTTTTTTTTTTTTCTGTTTCACCTTGCACTTGTGGAACCAAATTCAGAACTACGGCAGTCCGAACTGTAGGGCTATCGTACCCGAGGAGACTAAACCTCTCCGAAGAGCACAAAAAACCGGCTACAACACACACACCCTGTCCTTTTTTCCTAATTCAATACACAATCACAATTATAACAAGCAAGTAATAAAGCATGATATTCAAGTCAATAAAAAAGGATTGCAAGGTTAGATGTTCATAATCTAGAAATCCCCCAAAGAGATTTCATATTCCCAACCACAAGAATTGGACTTAGATTATTCAATATGCCCCCTTTTTTACTGCTTTGCTGAACTTACCCCAAATGCCTACAATGGTTACATACCGTGTAGCGCCAACCTAGGACCTCAAAAGAGATAGTAAAAATATATAGCCTCCTCTACCCTTATCCTTTATAAGTACCTAGGGTCCGAATACAACTGATCCATTCAAGGGTCCGAATATAACCAATCCATTCAAGGGTTCCAAAACACGACTTGCACAAGACTTTACTTCAAATAGGGTACATGTCCCTCTAACCAATTCAATTCAAACATGTCATTATCTCAAATGATCAAAACCCAATTACCACCCCAATTAAGTTTTCCGTTGAGTTAGATGTCTTAAGTTAAACATAGAACAAACTTATTAAGATAATAATATTTACATAAGCATAAGCATCATCAAAGGACTATGGTAAGGAACATAACCATAACATGCAAATATCATACCAAGACATGAACATGTGAAAATTGTAAGTTTTAGCAACAATTTATAAAAACTGTGACAAAAGAAAGTCACTAATTGTCAATTTTTAGCGACATATGCAAACAATATTTAAAACCATTAAAACACAAGAACACTATTATAACACATCTACAAATAATATTTAAAACCTCAAAGAATATGTATTTGAAAGAGGAAATAGAAGGAAGTGTGATAATGTGGCTTACTTGAATACCTAGTGAAGTGTTTGCTCAATTTTCTCCTTTTTTTCCTCTCCTCCACCACCAAGTGTAGCTTCTTTTTCACGCTCCTCGGAGGGGTTTAGCCTCCTCAGATGCAATCACCCTACAGTTCAAACTCACGTAGTTCTGAATCTGGTTTCACAAGTGCAATGTGTAGGCACCCCATTTTTGACCGTCCTTAAGACTTAGATGTGCTTGCAGGTACATCCAACAAGTTTGATTGCTCGTCGAGCACTCGAATTTCGCAGCGGAATGTCACAGATTTAAGCTTTTCAAACCCAATTTCATTTCTACCCCATTTTTGGACCATGCTTTGGTCCCTCCCTAGTGCTTATTTTGGTGCACTGTCGGTCATGATCAAGGGCTGCCTGCCATGGTATCTGCCCTACTGGCCAAAGATAGGCCCTGCCGGCTATCAATGAGGCACTGCCGGCCACCATTGATTCAACAGATATATTTTAGATATTTTGAGCCAGCTGTGGCTCACTGAGCCATCCTCCATACACGTGTATGTAGGGATGGAGGCAAGTTTCAAGCTTGTCAAGCAAGCTTTTGCTTGCATTGCCTAGATAAGGGGAGGCCTCTCCCCCTATTCAGGGGTTCAGAAAATTTAGAGACCAAAATCTCTCTCTCTCTCTAGAATCCTCACTCTCTCTCTGTATATTGTGCTCAATAGTGCCTTAAAGTGTGTTTTCTTCACATTTTTGCAAAGGAACACCTAGTGAAACACCACTACTTTGGAGCTGAGGTCCTTGAAGGTTTGTTTGGAGTTCAAAAGGCTGGTTTTTGGGCTCAGAAGTAGTCCTCTTGTTGATGTGCTTCAAGGGTGAGTATATTCCCCTTTTAAGCTTAATAACTAAAAAGCTTTATTTTTAAGTGTTAAAAATGGTTGTTTGAGGCCTTGTGGGAGTTGGGGGTGTTTCACCCTCTTGTATGCCTTATTTGTTAAGCTTTTGAGCCATCCTTTGAAGCTTTTGTAATTGCCTTTTCATGGCCTTTCTACCACTGAAACTCAGAGGAATTTCAGTGGTGGAAAGGTGGTTTTGAGGTCCAAAATGGGAGGGGGTGGTCCCTCTCCTCTTGCCTTGCTTGCTTGTGTTGTTGGCCTACCAAATGAGCATGTATTTCTACTTCCTTGTGGCTTTGTTCAAGCATTTTTTTGTGACCTTTTAGACCTTCCATAAATCTGTTTTAGGTTGGTTTCGCAATTGCTTGCATGCTTCTTACACTTGTGTAATTTTGCTAATTGGCCTAACACACTTGATGCTTTAACCCACCATTCTAGCTTATTTTGGCTACACTCCAGCAAGCTTTTACTCATGTTTTTCCATGCTTAAGCTCTGTTCTAAGTGGTTTTGGTCATGCATGTCTTGCTTTGTATAGTTATAGTGTAAAGGCCTTTGACTAGCTTTGAGTTTCAAAGTCCCTAGCATGCTTTGTATGTGATGATTGCATGCCTTAGCCTCTTTTCTCACATGATTTTAGTATGTATGGTGTAGTCACACTCTCACATGTTCCACTCTTTTAATGCTTTTGAGAGATGTGCCTTATGCCTTGTTTGTGAGCCAATACGTATGCATGTTTGTCTAAGCTTTTGGGCTATCATTTAAGCATGTCTTGGCCTTTGATTTGGCATGGCTGAGCTCTGTCTAGAGTTGGTTGGGTTGTTTGGTCTATGTATTGCATACTTATTGTGTAGTGCTCTTTACTAGCCTTGTGCTTTAGGCCTTCTAGCATGCCTTGTTTGTGATGTTTACGTGATATGGCATCATTTAACACATAATTTCAGAGCATATAGCCTTGTTATACTCTCATGTTTATCACTCTTTAATTGTGTTTGAGAGTTGAGCCTTATGCCTTGTTTGTGAGCCAATGCATGAACATCATTTTCTTGCCTTTCATGCTATCATTACGGATCATTTTGGCCACTTTTTTTGGCATACATGAGGTCTATTTTGGGCTGGTTTAGTCCATTGAGCATTGTATTACATGGTCCTAGTGTTGTATCCTTCACTAGCTTTAATGCTTAAATCTCTTACCATGTTGTGCATGCGTTGTTTGCATGTTAAAGTCTTGCATTTCATGCCAAGATTAGCATGTTGTTTTCATAGCATGTTTTTTGCATTGCATCGTGTTCAACCGGACATTATGTTGAACACAAGGTGGATTGGCCCGCTTCATACTCAAAGTGATGAAAGTGAGCCAATCCCCTTTGTCTCCATTGCCTTTGATCACTTATGATAAGGTTGTGGTCTTAGTGTCTTGTTTGTTGTGCATTCATCAAATTTGTACAAGTTGGATCTTTGGCCATCATGCATTGAGATGCTTGATTGATGGTCTTGGATCCAATGATGCCTCTCACTTGATGTTTTGAGGTGATATGGAGTGGCATAGTACGTACATACCCTTGGGAGACCCTCCATTTTCCTCTAGTTTGTGCTCTATTGCAGAATGGTGGTGCAGCACACCAATGGCCAACAGTGCCTTGCAAATGGCCGGCACTGCTTCATCATTGGCCGGCAGTGCACATCATTGGCCGGCAGGTGGCCGACAGAAGCTTCTCATGGCTGGCAGGCCACTGGTTTGGTAAGGTGGAGCAGAAATTTTATAAAGACACCCTGCAAACAGAGCCTCTCAAGAGCAAACTGGAAGGCATTTCGAGGCAGCAACCGAGAGCATGCATCCTTCATTGTTTAAGGTAGAGCTGAGGCAGCCTAGTTTACATACCTTACATGCTTAGTTAGTTTCCATGATTAGTTAATTTGTTAATTAATTAAAGTGTTGTAACTAATTAGTTTAGATTAGCTAGTTATTCAATTGTGTTGTAATTAATTAGCTAGAATACTTAGTTAATTAGTTTGGTTTGTAATAAGTAGCTTAATTAGCGTAGCCAGTTAGCTCTCTTTCATTCGGACCCTCCATTGAGAGGGCACAATGTTGTAATAAGGGTGCGTGTGTGTGTGCATGTCTTCCAACCCCTATTTCTTTCTCCCTTTTACTTACCGCTTTCGATGGTTAGTTTAGGGCATATTTCAATTAGCATACCTTATGCTTTGTATGCGTGCATCATTCATTTGTCTTGCATGCACTGGGCTTGGTGCATCATTCAAATTGCATTGTATTTCAATACACTTTCTTGAATACGTGTTTCAAAGTATGTTATCAAGTGTTGCATTCATATGTCATTCTAGATAGCCGAGCCTATTTTAGTTGCATTTTTGCATGTGTTGCATTAGGCACCTTAACATAGCTAGAATCATGCATGATTTCTAACTAGCTTCTGTTTTGGCTCGGAGTACACTGTAAGGGTTTACACTTTAGCATCCTTGCATGAGTGTAAGTGATTACCATGACAGCATGCTTACCATGAGGCTATTTGCTTAAATGATTAACTACATGAATGCTTCATTACTTGAATTGGAACAATTCATCAAAATGTGAGTTTTAAGCCCACTTGAGGGTGGCAAATTCAAACCATTTGGTAAGCATGGTTTAAGCCCACTCGGACTGTATGCCTTCTTAGCAGAACTCACAGATTCCTCAGATTCTGGCTCAACAATCCCATTCTCCTCTGAAATCTCCCCTGCTTTGTCTTCGACAGTCACCATTGGTTCGGGTTGGGCTCTGGAGATGTCCAACATGCACAAGTCAGTGCAGTCAGAAAGGAACACCTCCGGCTTAGGTAGGTGGGAAGGGGTGATATATATGCTAGGATTGTAAGATACGACCCCAGTTTGGATAAAATTGATTCTTTTGGGAGGTGGAGCTTGGTTGTGCGGTAGGAGAGGGTTTGTTGTAACATTAGGTTTCTCGGGAGGCAGAATCACCCCGTTATCGATGAGATCTTGAACCTCATGACGTAATCGGAAGCACTGGTCGGTGTCATGACCATGCTGTTGGTGAAATGCGCAATATTTGGCCAGGTTGTGGGTAGGGGGAAGTCTTTCCGGCAATGGCCGCGGCTCTAGGGGCTTCAAGTGCCCTTTTCTGATCAAGATCCCCAGAGCTTTGGACAGGGGCATATATAATGGGGCGAAGGCTCTTAGGTTTTTGGGTGAGTATTTGGCTGTTTGTGTATTGCTTCCGGATGCACCGGAGAATGGTGTGGCTGCCATGTTTCTTGGAGGGAGGTTGGTGGTGACCATGCTCACTTCCTGAGATCTGGCAGCTGCAGCACTGCTTGTGCCCGCATTCGTATTGCGGTTGTTGAAGGTTCTTCTGGGCTGTTCTCTGTCATCGTCAATCAAGCCTTGCTTCAAGGCATCCTTGATCTGTACTCCTATCTCATGCAGATCTGAAAAGGTAGGGAAGGAGAGTACGATCATTTTCTGCATCAGTTTGGGTTGGAGGTTGCGCACAACCATCCGTATTTGATCCTTATCCATTGGCCTAATGGTCATCATTGAAGCCTTGGCCCTCCAGCGGGTCACGAATTCTGAGAAGCTTTCCTTGGGTTCCTGTCTCGTCGTCTCAAGATCACAGGTCGTAATCTCGATTTACGTGTCATACAAGTACTGTACAACAAAGGCCTCAGCCATCTCATCCCAGTTTCTCTTGACATCATCCTCTAATTTGGCGTACCAGATGGCCGCTACACCTGACAGGGTCCGGCCAAATAATGAAAGTTTCTGCAGTCTGGTGAGGCCCATAGGCCTTAGTATGTTTGAGAATAACCGAAGATGCACCATCGGATCCCCAGATCCATCGAATCGATCAATTTGCGGCATCTTGAACCGATCTGGCACCGTCACAGCTGCATCAGTATACCCATCCTCGATATCAGGGATGGTCTTGACTCCCTGGGATTTCTTGAACAGCTTCTCGAGCTTGCTCAATTTCAATGCGGTGGGATCTGTCTCGAACTCAAAGGGGGATTTCGGTAGGTTAGTGGGTGTTTTGGATAACTGGGGTAGGATCTGGGGTAGGATCGGGGGCGGAGGTGGCCCTGTGGGAATGTTCGTATCATTCTGGATATTCTGGACATTTGGTGTCTCCTCGGGTATCGGAACCCTTGGTGAGGGAGGAGCTTGATGCGAAGTAGACACTCTGGTTTGCTGTTGTAGCCTCACGATTAATTCTGCCTGTTTAGTCACAACCGTGGCCTGTTGTTTGGCAAACTCCGCCTGCCGGACAGCGTCTTGCTGCATTGCTTTCATACTCTCTTAGAGCTGGCGCACCATCTCCTCTAAGCTTGCCATACTGCTCTGCTCTGGTTGAATTACCGGTATATATTCCCTTTCTGCGGGAGAAACAGAACGCTGATCCCTACTGTACTCAGGTAGGGTAGACAAAGCTCTCTGAACTGACTGCTGAACTGATATCCTCTGCCTAACTGCCCTCCGTCTAGTAACTGGGGGTAGAGAGTGGTACACTGGTTGTCCGTCCACCAGATCCTCAAATCGATGGAGTCGGCGGCCTCTGATCCAGAGTGCTTGGGGAATATCTACTGGGTCAGAAGCAATCATGCTAAACTACCTAGCAGAAAGATAAATAAAGTAATAATAAGGAAATAAACAACCAGACAAACAGACAGCATAACATCTTAAATAAATATAACACACGGTTGGGCATGACAACACCCCGTTGATGAGCTGAATACACTGTTCTCAAACACTGATCATTATTCTCCACATTACTGCCCCATATCTGAATCTGGTACCCACAGATAACTAATTCTCAACACATTGGTGCCCGCAGGCTTGACGCCCAAACTTGCAAACTGATACGTGCAATCCTGGAGAGGCCAACTCTAAAGCACATAGCAGATAAGTGAGAGCCAAAACACCCCTATGTTGGGGTAGGGTTTCCCTGTCCTATTTTGTCAGGAGCTAGGGTTTCACTACACACACTGCGGTTTCAAACAACCTATCATCGGGTAAGCAACCTGTCCTAAATTGGAATGGTCACTATGGATTTCGATATGCACTAGGTCGAATGGTCAAAAAGGGTGCCCCGGTAAAATCGGGGTTTGTGTTCCCATACTGGCAGAGCCCACAACTGGTCAACCTTATGGTCATGCCTTGACAAGACAAGCCTCCGGCAAACCGTTCAGGAATAGTAGATGGCAAACACGGTGTCCTAGGCGCACCAATGCACATGCAATGCAAAACATCACATAAGTGTAGTCAAAACAAGATATCATGAGTTCGAGTCAAGTTCTCTAAAACTCCCCAGCAGAGTCGCCAAAAGCTGTAGACGCGCCCCGTGAGGCCTCCATGCTACAGTTCGGACTCCCTTTGTGTTGGTTCTTAATCTGATCTCACAATGTGCAATGCAAGATTGATAAATCACCAAAGAGTCCAAGTGTGGCAAATCGTTTTAAAAAACAGATTTTTTGAGAAAGAAGTGCCAAACATGGACTGCTTTGCCAGATACAGAGTCGCCACCTAAATATTTTATTTTGGGGGAATTCAGGAAACCCTGACTCGTTTGCCCAAGGCCACGTGTCCGTCATCACCAAAGTTGCCTCGGCTCGGGAACTTAGGTACGATTGGGGAAGGTCAGCTATGAGCACCCCCACCCGCCCGATCAAAGATCGGCCTCTAGTAACCATGATATCTAGTTTTGAAAACATTATGTGCTCTTATTCCGGTTAATTAGCTAGAATTTACTATGTTATGCGCACAGCAAACAAGTATAGACTAGATCGTCTAATTTGGAACAAAGCATCGCATATCCGTTTGTTTGGAAATGATTTGATGTTTGCTACTCGCAAGTAGGCTAAAATACGAATTTTAACGAATTGTTCCAATTCAAACAATCCAACCTTCACCCACAGGCATTCAAGCAGTTATATCACATAAGCAAGTAGCCTCATGGTAAGCATGCTGTCATGGCAACACTCACACGCATGCAAGGATGCTAAAGCAAAAGAACTTACAGAGTACTCCAAGCCAAAACAAAAGCTATGTTAGAAATCCATGCATGATCCTAACTATACAGAAATGCCTAATGCAACACATACAGGAATGTAACTACAATAGGCTCGACTTTTCTAAAATGACATGTGAAATGCTACAGCTAACACGTTTTCAATTTGGGATTGAAATACAAATGCAGTTAGAATGATGTACCGAGCCCAGTGCATGCAAAACGAATGAATGGATGCAAACATACTATCATAAGTATGCTAATTGAAACATGCCCTAAACTAACCATCGAAAGCTGGTAAATAAAGGGGAAGAAAGACGTGAGGTTGGAAGACATGCACACACTCACACACACTTATTACACAATTGCCCTCGCTCGGAGGGTCTAAATAAATATTACACAACCAAATGAATACTGCTAAATTAATTATTACAGAATTCCTAATTAATTAACAAATTAAATGCAGAAGGAAGGTGGCTGCAGCCCTGCCTCGGAATGCGTGGATGATGCATGCTTGGCTCGTTTCGCCCGAAAACTCGCTGCCATAGCACTGCTGCCTCTGTTTACACTGCCTTACGCCTCTGAAATTCATGAAAGTTTCTAGAACTGCATTGAACTTCATCCTGAGTGTTTCGGAGTACCACCGGCCACAATTAAACTCCACCAGCCATGGGAAAGGGCTTATCGGCTAACTGTTGGACCACCGGCCAGCCACTGATGGTCGGTCGGCACTGTAAGTGGCCGGCCGGCCATTTCTTCCTGGAGAAACCTGCAGTTGACAGCAGCAAAGGGCAAGCAGTGTATGGCATGGAATTTTCAAGCAAATGTGAGCATGGCCACACTCCCTATCATGCAATGGACTCAAGGGAGCATGACCCTCGACCCTCGGGCCATCAATTATGCATTTTGATACATGATGGCCTAAGAGGCCAAGTTTGCTATTTAATGTAAAATGCATGCACAAAAGAGATGAATGCCTTATGCCCTATGATGTTGGGGTCAAGGGCATTGGCGACCGAGGGTTGAGGCGTGTTTCGTCACTTTGAGTACGAACACACCTCACCCCTCATGCTTGGTTTGACAACCCAAACCAAGCAATGCAATGCATATATACAAAAATGGCTCAAAAATGCAACATGAGGCTAAGATGCAAAACATGCCAAATGCAATGCAATCTATCATGCAAGCATGCAATGTTCCAAACATGCAATGCTACAATGCAACCTAACATGTAATGCGAACATGGTATAATGCAAGCATGCAACTAGAGGCAACAAGTCAAACATACAACCATGTACAATAATGGACTTAGACCGAAATGGGAGGCCTCAGCCACACCCCAAAACAGTGGCCAAAGGTGGTGTAAATGGTGGACAAATGTTCATGCAATCATGCACATCAATGAGCCTAAGACTAAGGCATAAAAGGAGCATTCTACCACCACTATCATGACCACACATGGCATGAATTAAACAACCGAAAACAGAGCTTCAATATGCAAAATGAGCCCCCAAAACCCACTGATATGGCAACCCCAAAGACTTAAACACTTAAGCATGCACAATGCTCATTTCAAGGCACAACAAAACAACTCTTCAAGGCATGAAAGGGATGATAAATGCAATCATACAAGCATGATTTATGGACTGAAACATGGTCTCTAATAATTTCAAATCATGAGAATAAGCTAGGCTAAGCATGCTAGAGACCCACACACTTGAGGCTCACAAGCCAAAATGCAAAGAGGCTACCCTAAACATGGCAAATATGATCAAAACAGCACCCAACAGACCTCAAGTATGGTAAGACATGACTAAGAACTTCACGAAGTTAGGCCAAAACACGAGAGCGTGGTAGGCTACATGCATGATGCACTTCTAGGCCAAATAGAGGAATACAAAGCATGTATATTAAGCATGAAAGGGGCCACTAATCCGACCAAAAAAAAAGAGGCATAATATGACCCAACAACACCCAAAAACCTCTTAAATGAAGTCAAGAACAACTAATCATGCATGCTACCCTTATGAGCCAAAAACAAGGACAAAAGAGAGACAAAGGGAGAGGGGTGTCCCTCCCCTATGCAAGACCTCAAACCCCCTTCTTCACCACTGAAAATCCACTGGATTTCAGTGGTGAGAAGGCCAATACACCAAAGTAACCAAAGCTTAACAATGGAAGCACAAAAAAGGGCCAAACAAGGCCTAAGAGGGGGAGGTCGACCCTCAACACCAAAACAACCTTAATGAAGTATCTTAAGCATGCAAATACCAGACTTTTTTCAGTTATACACAAAGTCCAAAACAATAAGCAAGATAGGCTAAAGACTAGTACAAGATTGGGGAATATAAAGTAAATAATGTTACCCTTGAAGAACACTCCAAGAACAGCAAGCTCAGCCCTCTTCCTCTGATCAAAACCGACCTAAAACTTCAAGAACAAACCCTCAAGGCCTCCCAAGTCGAAGTATGGTGTAATGCTATGTGTCTTAGTGCAAAACTAAGAAGAAAACACACCTTTTGGCTATTAAACACACACAAATGAAGAGAGAGAGGGAGATATAGAGGGAGAAGATGTATATCAGATATATATGTGTATAAGGTCTGGTTTTGCTCAACCAAAACAAAGGAGAGGGGAGCTCTCCTTATATAGACCATCCAAGGTGCTAAGCTTCCAAGAGAAGCTAATTAAAAGGATCATGGCTTCCTAAAGAAGCTAAGGCAAAGGGGCCAAGTCTTCCTGAGGAAGCTGGGACAGGGGTCCAAGCTTCTTGAGGAAGCTAAGACAAAGGTCCAAGCTTCCTCTAGAAGCTAGACCAAAAGGGTGCAAAGGGTGCAAAACAACCGCACATGTGCACGGGGGCAGGGTTTGTGCATTCCAACTGGCACAGCTGGCATGCACCATGCCTGAAAAAGGCAAAAAAGTGGTACCGGCCAGAAAAGGAGGCCATCGGCCAAACAGATGGTCGGCCGACCACACAAAATGCCGACCGGCCAATGGTATATTTCACCAATGGCCGGTAGAAAGAAGACACGGCTGGTGGCCTCAAGCCATGGCCGGTGGGTTTCAGGGTTAGCTAACAAGCTACTCTCTACCCTCAGGTACAAAAACAAACAAGTCCTTGGTGTAAAACCAAGCACAGAACAAGCAAGTCGAGAGATCCTGAGGCAAGGCGCGTAGCCAAGACCTCCGGGAACTCAAAACAAACATGAACATGGATGATCACCGAGTGTTCAAACGGTGACGTCCGAGTCTTGAGGACGGTCAAAAATGGGGTGTCTACACTAACAAAATAGGACAGGGAAACCCTACCCTACTGAAGGGATGTTTTTTTGCTCTTACTTGCTTGATATGTGCTGTCAGAGTATATCTCTACAGGTTGTATGTATCAGTTGCAAGTCTGGGTATCAGTCTGAGGACATCAGTATCTTGGGGTATCAGACTGAGGACATCAGTATTTTGGGGTATCAGATTTGAGGCAGTGATTTGGGGGTAGAGATCAGTGTTTGAGAATAGTTTGTTCAGCTTACGATATCAACTGTGTGTTGTCTGTATCTAAGCCGGAATGCTATCCGTTTTCTGATTTTTTGTTTTCTTTTTGCTTTATTTATCTTTTTGCAAGGTAGTATTGCATCATTGCTTCTGAAAAGGAAGATACCCCCCGAGCACTCTGGACCAGAGTTAGGAGAGTTCATCGATCTGAGGATCTAATTGATGGACAACCAATGTTGGTTTCTTTACCCCCGATCACAAGACGGAGGTCGTCCAGGCACAAATCATCAGTACAGTGATTACCTGATTAGTGGTCCTTATCTACCTCACCTGTGCGCAGTTGGGCTGAGATATCTGCTTCTACCTCAGAAAGAGGATACTCACCTGTTCAGTCTGATCAGCGTTTTACAGTCAGCATGGAGGACTTGATCTGTCAACTCCAGAAGACCGTGCAGGCCATGCAGCAGGATGCTGCTCGTCAGGCAGAGGTTACCGCCCGTCAGGCAGAACTTGTAGCTTAGCAAGCTGAATTAATTGCTAGGCTTCAACAATAGTAGCAACCACAACAAGCCGGAGCATCTTCTTCGCATCCACCCCCACCTCCACCTAGAATTTCGATACTCGAAGAAACAGCTGCCGTCTAGGAGAATACGAATGTTCCAACAGGGCCAGTCCCGCCACCAGTTCTGCCGCAAACTTCGAAGACACCGGCCTTCTCAACAGATACACCGTTTGAATCCGAGGTGGATCCAACCGCGCTGAAAGTGAGTAAGCTCGAGAAGCTGTTTAAGCGAGCTCAGGGGGTTAACTCAATCCCGAACATAGAGAATGGATATACTGATTCGACGGTGACATTGCCGGACAGGTTCAAGATGCCTCACATCGACCGTTTTGACGGGTCAGGAGATCCCATGGTCCACCTGAGGTTGCTTTCAAATGTTTTGCACCCGATGGGCTTGACAAGGTTACAGAAGCTCTCCCTTTTTGGTTGGACCCTGTCGGGTATCGCGGCCATTTGGTACGCCAAGTTAGAGGATTCAGTGAACGAAGTTAGGAGGAGATGCTTAGGCTTTCGTTGCCCAGTATTCATACAACACCTAAATCGAGGTCACGACCCGTGATCTCGAGGCGACTCGGCAAGAGCCGAAACAGGGCTTTTCTGATTTTGTCACTCGATGGAGGGCTAAAGCCTCCATGATGACAACTCGGCCACTCGAAAAGGATCAAATAAGGATGGTTGTGTGCAACCTACAGCCCAAGCTAATGCAGAGAATGATAGTCTTACCCCTCCCCACCTTTACTGACTTGCACGAGATTGGGGTACAGATTGAAGACGCTATGAAGCAGGGCCTTATTGACCAGGAGAATAAGCAGCCCAAGAGGGCATTTACCCGCGGTTCAAATGCAGCTACCAGCAATAGTGCACCCGCAAGAACTTCATACATCGGCATGGTCACCACCACGCCCAAAATAGCTACACCCTTCACCGATACATCCGGAACCAGCTCACAACCAGCAAAGAATCCACCTCGGGGTCAAAGGACTTTTTCCCCGCTATATATGCCTTTGTCCAAAGCCCTATGGGTTTTAATCAGAAAGGGGGATCTGAAGCCTCTAGAACCACGCCCACTACCAAATAACCTCCCTCCCACACATAACCCGGCCAAATATTGCGCCTTTCACTAGCAGCACAGTCACGACACCAACCTCTGCTTCAGACTGCGTCAGGAGATTTAGGATCTCATTGACAACAAGGGGATAGCGCCTCCAGCAAAATCAAATGTTACCACAAACCCTCTCCCACCATATAATCAAAACCCTCCACCTAGGCAAGTAAACTTCATCCAAACAACGGCTAACCCGTTTGATCCTAGCATATACATCACTCCCTCCCACCTACCTAAGCCTGAGGTGTTCATCCCAGATAGCACTAACTTGTTCATGATGAGCACCTCCCTAACCCAACCCAAGCCAGTGGTGGTGACTATCGACAACAAACCTAGGGTGACCATGGAAGAGAATGGGAGAGTTGGTTCAGAACCTGAGGGATCTAGGAGCTTTACTAGGGAAGCATATAACCTATGTGGTTATATTGTGTCAATGGATCAAGCTAAGCCGAGGGTAAAGTTACCAACTGGGACAGAGATCTGTGTGGTCCGAGAGGATGGACCGAGTCAGGGGCTAGATGACCTAGCAGAGTTGGAAGAGGACATTGCTAATCTGTAGCTCTTTAACGAGTACGATTTGAGAGATGTGAGCATCAACTGGTTCAACCTGAATGGATCAGTAGATACCGCCGGGTGGCTCAGTGACGAGCCAGATGTTGTTGAGGAGCCTCAATCAAAACAAGGATCGTCAGAAATGGGAACATCTTTAGTGGCCGGAATTGTCGAGAATCAGAAAGAATCGCCGGAGAGCACCGGTGCGAAGAATTTTGCTCAGGACTTAGGCAGCTTGTGCACAGCAGACACCGAACAGGAGGCTGCATTAAGGAGGTTTGAGTAGGAGAAAATAGAGAATGACGAAAGGTCTAGAAAAGCCAAGGCACCTGAGGGCGTGGAATGTGTTGAGAACACAGGAACAGTTGCAGTGGAACCGAACAGCTGTCTATCGGTTGCCGAGGGGATGTAGTGGGAAGACAATGACTTACGTCTTGCCCACACTGATGAGGATTGGGGGCAGAATCAACCGGATGACACCTGGTATATCGAAGAGGTTGACTATATGACCCGAAGTGGACGGTACTTTAAGCCCCTGCATTTGGATCAACTGGAGGCATCGGGCAATGACAAAGAAACAGAGAGGCAGAAAGAAAAACTGCTAGACGAAGAAGCTGTACTGAAGCAACTAAAGAAAATTCCAAAAGACATCTCCATCTGGGGGCTGCTTATGGCCTCAAGGGTTCACAGATAAGCCGTCCTCTCAGCTATGGACAGGACTAAGCTTTCAATTGACATAACGCCCGAACAGTTAGTGGGGTTGGTTTTCCCGGGTGGAGCTTCCCCGACCTTAACCTTCACAGACAAAGAACTATCGCCTGAGGGCTCTGATCATAACAAGCCGCTCTACATCTTTGTGGAGTGTATGGAAAAGTGGATACCAGTGGTCCTAGTCGACATGGGATCCGTAATCAATGTATGTCCGTTGAGAACGGCGTGTGCTATCGGGTTGAAGCCCACAGATTTTGTGCCTACAGCCTAGGTAATACGGGCCAATGATAACACCAGTCGAGAGGTGATGGGAACCGTACAGATCAAGACTAAGATTGGCCCAGGGTAGCATTACATTGAGTTTCATGTCTTAGATGTTCCAGTCACCTTCAATCTACTCCTTGGGCGACCTTGGTTGCACCAGGTAAGAGCTGTCGCTTCCACCTTACACCAGATGCTGAAGTATCCCCATGGGAAGGGGGTGGAAATTATTTTTGGGAACTCGTCCATACATCCATCGCCAGAGGTTTCTACACCAGCTCTGGTGATTGAGCATGGTGTGGAGGATGTGTTTTTGTCAAGGTTCACTTTAGCTGAGGCTCGGGTTGTACAGGATATGCTAGCTGTTGATGAGGGACTATATGTCAGTGCATAGCCTGTCTACCTCATGAACAAGCTTTAACACATGCTCGGGATGGGATTGGGGCGAAGTGGCCGGAAGGGCATCACAGCATTGGCTGAAGTGTCGCATAACCCATATACCTTTGGTTTAGGTTATCTGCCTACCAAGGAGGATTGGGCAAGGAAAGGAAGAGAGGTGGCTAGAAGAGCCAAAGCAAAGCAAGCCAAGAAACACTACGAGTTGGTGCACAGACCTATCCAGGGAACCCTAAACGGACGCCTCGTCTGGGAGGGAAAAGATTTTCGACTTTGTGGCTTTCTGGAGCCTTGGTTGAATTCAGAGAAGCGGCGCTTACCCAGCTTCGAGATCTTTTTTGACCTTCAGTTGTCAGGGGATGAAGTTGCCAAAGAGTAGACAGACCCACCAGCTGAGGCTAAGCAGTGCAAGGAGAAAGAGTCCGAGAGCACAGAACTAGAAATAGGGGAAACACTGGCTTGTCTCCTCTCAAATCCTCAGATCGTACCGGAGTGCTTGGGGGATAACTTCTCAGTTTCCATGATTGGGGATCAAGTGGCTATGGGTCCATCTTCTAGCATTCTCGATGCATCCATCGCACCTTCCCTCGTTTCGCAATACGAGGAAGGCTTTTTGTCAAGCAGTTCCAGATCAGGTAGTGAGCCGAAATCTGATTCCATAGAGTCTGTGGAGTCAGAATCAGATTCCATCTTTTCTGAGTCTGAGTCTGGTGTTCCTGGGGGTGATAACCCAGATGTCATTGTCCTGTTTAGGTCATCTTTTTCGTTTTCCTTTGAGTCTGTTGTAACCGAAAGATCAGACGGAATGGATGTTATTAATGAGAATGGTACGGTTGTGGCTTCTGAGTACTTTTTTGTGCCTTTAGTTTATTGCATTAATTAGGACTTTCAAAATTTTGATGAAAACGATGAGGAAGAGATTCCTCCGGTTTTGAAACATTTGCTTGATCAAGAGCAGGAGAGGTTTGTAAAACCTTTGGTTGATGAAATCACCTCAATTAATGTTGGTACTGAGAAGGACCCATGGTTGGTCCAAATCGGGTCCACGTTGTCTTCGGAGGAGCGCGAGTGCTTAGTTGCTTTATTAAAAGAATTCAAAGTTGTTTTTGCGTGGTCCTATGAAGACATGCCTGGAATTGATCCTGAGATTGTACAGCACCGGATCCCTCTTGACCTAGAGGCCTAACTTGTTAAGTAGAAGCTCCGAAGGATCTGCCCGGACTGGGCTCTAAAAATCAAAGAAGAGGTCACTAAGCAGATCGATGCAGGGTTCCTGTTAGTATCTGAGTATCCGACTTGGTTGGCCAATATAGTTCCGGTGCCGAAAAAGGATGGCAGAATTCGGGTATGTGTAGACTTCAGAGATTTGAACAAAGCCAGTCTGAAGGACGATTTCCCTCTGTCACATATCGATGAATTAGTGGACTTTATTGCTGGGCATGCGCTATTCTTGTTCATGGATGGGTTTTCAGGCTATAATCAGATTTTGATGGCACCCGAAAATAGGGAGAAAACTACTTTCACTACCCCGTGGGGAAGTTATTGCTATAGGGTGATGCCGTTTGGGTTGAAGAATGTTGGGGATATATATCAATAAGCTGCGACCACGATTCTACACGATATGATCCATAAAGAGGTTGAGGTGTATGTGGATGACATGATTGTCAAGTCCAAGGAAAGAGAGGGCCACTACATCGCCTTGCAGAAATTTTTCCAATGGATCAGAGAGTATCGGTTGCGGCTGAATCCTCAGAAATGTACTTTTGGTGTTATAGCAGGGAAAGTGCTGGGGTTCTTGATCACACAGAGAGGTATCGAGGTCGATCCTTCCAAAATCAAGGCCATCTTAGAAATGCCACCACCAAGGACTGGAAAAGAGGTGCGAGGTTTTTTGGGTAAAGTGCAATTCATAAGACGATTTATTACAAAATTAACCTTGACTTGTGAACTACTGTTTGGTCTCCTGATGAAAGGAAAGAAGCTCCAATGGGATGACCGATGCCAAGTTGCTTTCGAGTAGATCAAGCAATATCTGCAGAACCCACCTATGTTGTTGCCGTCGGAATTAGGAAAACCGTTGATTCTGTACCTATCAGTGACCGAAACGACGATGGGCTGCATGCTTGCGCAAGAGTCTGCGGACAAAGTGGAGAAGGCTATCTACTACCTGAGCAAGAAAATACTGAATTACGAGACCCGCTATACTCCGCTGGAGAAGGCTTGTCTTGCCTTGGTATGGGCTACTAGGAAGTTGAGGCACTATCTGTTAGCTCACTTTGTAATACTAGTTTAAAGATTGGATCCCATCAAATATCTCTTTGATAAACCAGCACTTACGGGTAGGCTAGCCCGTTGGTTGCTTCTTCTCTCTGAATTTGATCTGAAGTACATGACGCACAAGTCTCTGAAAGGGAGGGCGGTAACGGAGTTCCTAGCCAATCACCTGGTGGAAGGGGATGAAGCAGTAGAGTACTTGTTCCCAGATGAGGCCATTTTGCAGCTTGAAGAAGAAACCTGGATTATGTACTTTGACGGAGCGTCCAACTAGTACAAGTATAGGATAGGGGTGTTGCTGATAGCACCCGATAATTCTCGTATACCTTTAGCATTCAAACTCCGATTCAAGGTATCGAATAATGAAGCAAAGTATGAGGCATGTATTGCTGGACTAGAAGCCACCCTAGAACTAAAGGCAAAAAGGATGGATGTCATCGGGGACTCGAACCTTGTTATATCTCAAGCCAAAGGAGATTGTAAAGTTAAAGAATAAAAGATAAAGATCTATCACCAGACCTTGGATGTTCTGATTCCTCGATTTGAGAAACTGAATTTCGCCCATCTGTTAAGAGAGAACAACAGGTTCGCTGATTCATTAGTAACTCTATCTTCTATGATAGACATCCCTTTTGGAGTCTGGATGCGTCCGGTCATCATCGAACAGAAATTTGTACTGGCTTATGAGTTGATTGCTGCCATAGACGAAGTGCAACATCAACACCCCTAGTATTACGACATCTGGAACTTCTTGGAAAATGAGGTGTATCCGCCAGGGGCAAATACCAAAGATAAGAGGGCAATTCGAAGAATGGTTGTTCAGTTCATCGTCTGTGGGGGTAAACTATACAAGCGGGGTCATCTCGGGATGCATAAGCTATGTGTTGATACTGAAGAATCCAAGCGCCTGATGGAGGCCATCCATGGAAGAGAGTGCGAAGCGCACATGAGCGGGGTAATGCTAGCCCGGAAGATTCTCAGATAGGGTTATTATTGGTCAACCATGGGGGAGGATTGTATTGGCTTTGTCCGGCGATGCCACAAATGTCAGATCCATGCAAACCGCATGAACATTCCGCTGTCAAAGCTATACAACATGACTTCGCCATGGCCATTTTTAGTCTAGTGGATTGATGTGATTGAGGCAGTTACTTCGAAGGGGTCGAACAGGCATGAGTACATTCTGGTAGCGATAGGCTACTTCACAAAGTGGGTTGAGGCCCAATCCTATGCGGTGTTGAAGGCGTCTCATGTTGCTAAGTTCATTAGGAATAACATCATCTGTCGCTATGGGGTCCCGAATGAGATTATTTCAGATAATGGTTGCCACTTCAAGAAGGAGGTGATCGACTTATTGGAGAAATACAACGTGGCTTTTCCTAAGTCATCTACATATTGGCCACAAACCAACGGAGCTGTTGAGGCCGCCAACAAGAACATCAAGCACATCCTGCAGAAGATGGTGGAAACCTACAGGGATTGGCCAGATAAGCTGCCATTTGCTCTTTGGGGCTCCCGAACTTCAATTCAAACTTCTATTGGGGAAACTCCGTACTCCTTGGTCTATGGGATGGAGGCTGTTCTACCTATCGAAGTTGAGGTTCCGTCATTGTGGATAATGGCTGAGTGCCAGATAGCTGAGGCAGATTAGCAGCAGAGTAGGTTCGAAGAACTCATGCTGTTTGACAAGAGAATGTTGAAAGCACTGTATCACGTCCAGGGTTATCAACGAAGAATTGCCAGGGCTTTCAACAAGAAGGTTAAGTCCAGGAATTTAAAAGTGGGAGATCTAGTGCTCAAAGACAACCGAGCTCCCATCCACGACCCAAAGGGCAAGTTCAGACCTAATTGGATTGGTCCTTATATCATCAAGTCAATCTGGTCGGGTGGAGCGATCGTTCTAATGGATTTAGATGGCCTTGAGTTTTCCCAGCCGATCAATGTGGACAAGTTGAAGAAATACTATCCCTGAGCGGCTCGCTAGGCCGAAAACCCGAAAGGACGACCTAGGCAAAAATTAGAGCACATAAAATTTGAAATAATAAAAACTGAACTCACAAGGTTGAAAACCTAGAAAGGGCGGCCTTGGCAAAAGTTAGAGCGCAAAATGAGAGTGTTAATACACGAGTAAACCTGAACTGAACTACATAAGGCTTGATTCCCATCTTCGGGATACGTAGGCAACTTCATTCTGAAGTCCAGCCATAAACACTTCCAAATCAACTTTGTCCATGTGATCATGTTGGTCATCTCTGTCTTTTCTGCATCGAAGAGCTCGGTTGTGATCTCCAGTGCAGTGCTATTCAGACTAGGGGCAACTTTCCAGTTGTTGGGATCCGCGGTTGTGCATCTCAAGGATAGATCTCAGGCATGTCTAGTTTTGATCCATATCGAAAATGGTTTTGAAAAGTTTTAATAAAAGTTGATTTTACTCAAATTAATCTTTTTACAACTTAGACCATTTTTGGACCAAACGAAAAATTTTCAGTACCCACAACCTTCAATTTCATTGATTTCAGTACAGAGTTCTCCTACTCTTGATACAAATTAAAGTTGTTTTTTTATTACATTCATAAAGAAAATTTAAAAATACAAATTAAAGTAATAAACTTGGGGGATAGTCAGGTGTTCCTGCGCCCTCTCCCAGAGCTTGTGGAAGCCTCTGATGCCAAAGTAGGCCCAGCTTGTGCCTTATCCTCAAGCCAAGCAATACATTCGCCAGAAACGGCACAACTGAAAGTAGGAGCGGGGGGTGTAGACGTCCCCGAACGTCCCGGGAATGAATCCCGTTTTGTTCATTTGGGTTCACTACAGTTCGGACTCAAATTGTCACGGTTCTTAATCTGATCTTGCAAAGTGCAATGCAAGACTGATAAATCACCAAAGAGTCCAAATCCGGCAAATCATTTTTGAAAACTGATTTTTTGAAAGAAGTGCCAAACATGGACTGCTTTGCCAGATACAGAGTCGCCACCTAAATATTTTATTTTTGGAAAAATTTAGGAAACCCTGACTCGTTTGCCTAAGGCCACGTGTCCGTCATCACCAAAGTTGCCTCGGCTCAAGAACTTGGGTACGATTGGGGAAGGTCACTTCATGAGCATCCCCGCTCGCCCAATCAAAGATCGGCCTCTACTAACCATGATATCTAGTTTTGAAAACATTATGCGTTCTTATTCCGATTATTAGCCTAGATTTACTATGTTTTGCGCGCAGCAAACAAGTATGGACCAAGTCACCTAAATTGGAACAAAACATTTCATGTTTGTTTTGAAAGTGGTTTGCTACTCGCAAGTAGGCTAAAACGCGGATTTTGCCACCCTCAAATGGGCTTAGAAAAACATGATTTTGCCACTATCTAGTGGGCTTAAAACTCACAGTCAATGCATTATTCCAATTCAGATAATCCAACCTTCACCCACAGGCATCCAGGCAGATATATCACATAAGCACATAGCCTCATGGTAAGCATGCTATCATGGCAGTCACTCACACACATGCAAGGATGCTAAAGCATAAAAGCTTACCTAGTACTCCGAGCCAAAACAGAAACTAGTTAGTAATCAATGCATGATCCTAGTTCATGTTAAGATGGCTAATGCAACACATGAAAAATGCTACTAGAAATAGGCTCGGCTATTCTAAGATGTCATGTGAAATGCAACTTGA
>NW_021025065.1:139704-158309 GCF_004153795.1 Camellia sinensis | reverse complement strand
AAAGGGACTTGAACACATGTAAGTAAAGCATAACGCGACAATGCATGCAATGTGTATAGAAACTTGAATTTGAACACATGTAAGTAAAGCATAACGCGACAATGCATGCAATGTGTATAGAAACTTGAATTTGAACACATGTAAGTAAAGCATAACGCGACAATGCATGCAATGTGTATAGAAACTTGAATTTGAACACATGTAAGTAAAGCATAACGCGACAATGCATGCAATGTGTATAGAAACTTGAATTTGAACACATGTAAGTAAAGCATAACGCGACAATGCATGCAATGTGTATAGAAACTTGAATTTGAACACATGTAAGTAAAGCATAACGCGACAATGCATGCAATGTGTATAGAAACTTGAATTTGAACACATGTAAGTAAAGCATAACGCGACAATGCATGCAATGTGTATAGAAACTTGAATTTGAACACATGTAAGTAAAGCATAACGCGACAACGCATGCAATGTGTATAAAAGGAACTTGAACACATGTAAGTAAAGTAACGTGACAACGCATGCAATGTGTATAAAAGGAACTTGAACAAAGGTGCATATTCAACTGAAGCATGGTAAAGACATGTTATTCATGATGTTGAGACGCAACCTCAAAACAAGACGCGTAACAAGCGTGTTTTAAAGCCAAAATGAAACAACGTAATTCAACATTATTGAAGTGATTTGTGGAATTCACAAGATACAAAAAGGATACGGGAAAAGATGCTCCTCGCACGCATCAAGCATCGCTCATAGAAGACACGGCTTGAGGTCAACTCGAAGGTCTGTTAACGTTCCAAAAGTGCACTTCCTTGCACTGTCTTGAGTAATGAAGGTGCCAAACCACATAATTGACCCGAACAAGGGTGCGGGAGGTGCATCGACCGCAAGGGGAGGTTACCAGTATCAATCCTGACACTCTTCTGCCCTGCTCTCCTTTTACTTTACTTTTCTTTTTACTGGTAGTTTAAGCACATGGCACTGCCTCAGGCAGGTTTTACTTTTTCAAAACTGTGTATTTTTTTTGCAAAACACATGATGGAAATGAAACAGCTATTTTGTCCAAAAATGTGTTACATTTGTACTTCCTATGCATCGCATCGCGTGGCATCACATAACAATGGGAATGAAATTGAGCTTTGTTTGAAAATTAAGCACTTGCATCGTAATAATCAGGTAGTGAACCGACTAATAACTCGATAAGCAAAACAAAGAAACTCGATAAGCTAACCAAGTGCGAGTATAACTCGATAAGTAAAACAAAAACTTAAAGAAATGTGAAATACAACTCGATAAGCAAACGTGTAACAACTCGATAAGCAAATAGGTGTGACCCCGCAAAAAAACATCCTCAGAGGGCACTAGAAGTGGTGGCATTCCCCAAATTCTCAGTATGTTCAACATATGACAGCTCAGGGAACAAGAAGGAAGACCACCGACCACAGGGGAAAGCCATCGGCCTCAAGAAATGGCCATCGGCCAACAGATTTGACCTATCGACCAAAAATAGTGGTCGGTCGGCACTATATTTGGTCGGCCGGCCATAAATGGCAAGAACCACCAGAATGTTGATACCTGTCCTTCACTCACACCTTATTCTCTACAAAAAGCCTCAACTTCGTAGTTTTTCTCAATTCAACACTGATTTGCTCCAAATGGAAGAGTTTCTTGCCCAGAATCTCACAGCTTGGATTGCCAACTTGGACGGCTCGGAAAAGTTGAATTTTCAGGGCTTCGACATAAATGCACTATTCACTCTAAGTTGTACCCAGCTGTACTTTCCGTTTCTCCATGCCGCGGCAAGGTTTTGGAATCCGGTAACACATGTCTTCAGCTTTGGCGGGCAAGAGGTGTGTCCTACCTTCGAAGAATCTGAGCGTAACGAAGAAATTCTGCCCCAACTTTGCTTTGGCCATGCCCAAGCCTTAGGACGAATGTGTGGGCTCACGATGCATGATGCTCGTTCTTTGATTTGTGACGAAATGCTGGATGTTCCGAGTTTGATTTGCCAATTTTCTAATGCTGGTGATCGCGATGACTATCACTGGCAAGGCTTTCGGCGACATGCCCTTTGTTTGTGCCTGCTATCTCGTTTCTTGCTTGCCTCAGGCTCCGGAGGATCTAGCGTCCGGTTGATCGAGGTTGCCCAAGGCATGAAGGAGGGCAAGAGCTACGTTGCCATGACTCTGGCTGAGACGTTGATGGGCTTGGACGCCTTTTATCGCCGAGAGATGACCAGATTTGCGGGGAGTCCACTATTGCTGCAGGTAATGTTTCCCACCCTTTCTCACGTATATATTACTCACATCACTCGGCTCTTAGGCTTGATTTTTCTCACAAAATCCTTTTCTCGCTTTTCTCTTATCGTATATCTCTCTATTCTTTATTCTCTCATTTTTCATCCCTTTCCAGGTGTGGTTGATGGACAAGTTGCAGGCCGTGGACTCTTGCCCAGCATACTCAGCTCGTGGCTACTTCTTTCGGCAACACCTAGTCGATGCCCTTGATAAGGGCTGGTGGTTCGATTGGATGTGCAGCTTGTCCGCAGACTGCATTGCTTGGCGCTGTCCTTGGCTCAATCTATCGGCAATGAGCTACAGCATGTCCCGGCAGGCCGGGATTCAGTTAATTGGCTTGACTCACTGTGTGTTCTACTTCCCATTCTGGTTCCAGCGCCAGTTCGACCATGATCAGGTTTGCCCGGCAGAGGGGATAGAATATCCAACTGCATTCCCAGCCCGAGGTGCGCAGCTTGCTTGGTACGCCACAGCGTGGAGGACTAGAGAGCTCCTGGCCCCCGCTCCTACTTTCAGTTGCACTTTGTCTGATGAGTGCATAGATTGGCTCAATGAAGAGGCACAAATTGGACCCAGCTTGGCATCAGAGGCTTCGACTAGCTCTGGGAGGGGGCCCAGGAACACCTGACTTATCTATGCCCCGGATTTATTGCTTTATTAGTACTTTCAAGTTTTCCTTATGAATGCAATAAAAAGCAACTTCAATTTGTATGCAAGAGCAAGAGAACTCTGTATTGAAATCAATGAAATTGAAGGTTGCGGGTACTGAAAATTTTCCGCTTTGGTCCAAAAATGGTCTAAGTTGTAAAAAGATTAATTTAAGCAAAATCAACTTTTATTAAAACTTTTCAAAACCATTTTCAATATGGATCAGAACTGGACACGCCTGAGATCTGTCACTGAGATGCACAACCCCGGATTCCAGCAACTGGAAAGTTGCCCCTAGTCTGAGTAGCACTGCACCGGAGATTACAACCGAACTCTTGAATGCTGAATAGACAAAGATCACCGAGATGATCAAATGGACAAAGTTGATCGGGGAAAAGTTTATGGCTGGACTTCAAGATGAAGTTGCCTACGTATCCCAAAGATGGGAATCAAGCCTTACGTAGTTCGGCTTGGGTTCACTCGAGTATTTTCACTCTCCTTTTGCGCTCTAACTTTTGCCAAGGCCGCCCTTTGCGGGTTTTCAACCTTGCGAGCTCAGTTTTTATAATTTCAAATTTTCTATGCTCTAACTTTTGCCTAAGCCGCCCTTTCGGATTTTCGGCCTAGCGAGCCTCTCAGGGGTAATATTTCTTCAACTTGTCCATGTTGATCGGTTATAAGAACTCTAGGCCATCTAGGTCCATCAGAACCACAGCTCCACCTGACCAGATAGACTTGATGATGTAAGGGCCAGTCCAATTGGGTCAGAACTTGCCCCTAGGGTCGTGAATGGGAGCTCGGTTGTCCTTGAGCATCAAATCTCCTTCTTTTAGATTCCTGGACTTAACTTTCTTGTTGAAAGCCCGGGCAATTCTGCACTGAAAACCTTGAACATGGTACAGTGCTTTCAGTCTTCTTTCGTCGAAGAGCATGAGTTCCTCAAATCTGCTCTGCTGCCAATCTACTTCGGCTATCTGACACTCAGCCAATACTCGGAAAGACGGAACCTCAATCTTGATAGGTAGAACGGCCTCCATCCCATAAACTAATGAATACGGAGTCGGCCCAGTAGAAGTTCTAATTGAAGTTCGGTAGCCCCACAGAGCAAACTGCAGCTTCTCTGGCCAATCCCGGTAGGTTTCCACCATCTTCTGCAGTATGTGTTTAATGTTCTTGTTGGCAGCCTCAACCGCTCCATTGGTTTGCGGTTGGTATGTGGATGACTTATGAAAAGCCACGTTGTATTTTTGCAACAAGTCAATCACTTCCTTCTTGAAGTGGGAACCGTTATCTGAAATAATCTCGTTTGGGACCCCATAACGACGGATGATATTGTTTCTGATGAACTTTGCAACGTGCGAAGCCTTCAACACCGCATAAGATTGGGCCTCAACCCACTTTGTAAAGTAGTCTATCGCGACTAGAATGAACTCATGCCCATTCGACCCCTTCGGAGTGACAGCCCCGATCACATTGATTCCCCAAACTAAAAATGGCCATGGCGAAGTCATGTTATATAGCTTCGACGGCGGGATGTTCATGTGGTTTACATGGATCTGACATTTGTGGCATCGCCGAACAAAGCCGATGCAATCCTTCTCCATGGTGGACCAGTAGTAACCTTGTCTGAGGATCTTTCGAGCTAATATTACCCTGTTCATATGTGCACCGCATTCCCCTCCATGGATGGCCTCCATTAGGCGCTTCGATTCTTCGGCATCGACACACAGCTTATGCATTCCCAGATGACCTCTCTTATACAATTTACCCCCGCAGAGGATGAACTGAACGACCATTCTTCTGATTGCCCTTTTATCCTTGGCATTTACGCCTGGTGGATATGCTTCCTTTTCCAAGAAATTTCAAATATCGTAATACCAGGGGTTCTCGTCCTGAACCTCATCTATGGCAGCAATTGATTCATGTACTGGCGCAAACTTCTGGTCAATAATGACTGGACGCATCCGGACTCCAAACGGGATGACTATCATGGAAGATAGAGTTGCTAATGAATCTGCGAACCTGTTGTTCTCTCTTAATAAATTAGCAAAGTTTAGCTTCTCAAACTGAGGGATTAACATGTCCAAGGCCTGGTGATACATTAACATTTTTTCTTCTTTGACTTTCCAATCTCCTTTCGCTTGAGATACAACAAGGTTTGAGTCCCCGATGACGTCCAACCGTTTTGCCCCTAGTTCCAGGACTGCTTCTAGACCGGCAATGCATACCTCATATTCTGCTTCGTTGTTCAAGACTTTGAACCAGAGTTTGAAGGCTAGAGGGATACGAGAATTGTCGGGTGCTATCAGCAACACTCCTATCCCATACCCATACTGGTTTGACGCTCCGTCAAAGTACATCGTCCAAAATTTGTCGTCGATGTGCAAAATGGCCTCATCTGGGAATAAGTACTCAACTGCTTCGCCTCCTTCCACTGGATGATCGGCTAAGAATTCTGCTACTGCTCTTCCCTTGACTGACTTGCGCGTCACATATTTCAGATCGAATTCGGAAAGCAACAGCAACCAACGAGCTAGCCTACCCGTAAGTGCCGGTTTCTCGAAGACATATTTGATGGGATCTAATCTTGAAACCAACATTATAGAGTGAGCTAACAAGTAGTGTCGCAGCTTCCTGGTAGCCCATACCAAGGCTAAGAAAGTCTTTTCCAACGGTGTGTAGCGAGTTTCATACTCTAGCATCTTCTTGCTCAAATAGTAGATGGCTCTCTCCACCTTATCCTCAGACTCTTGCGTGAGCATGTAACCCATTGTAGTCTCAGTTACTGAAAGATACAATATCAACGGTCTCCCCGGCTCTGGCGGTGACAACACGGGCGGGTTCTGTAAATATTCCTTGATCTGTTCAAAAGCAGCTTGGCATCGGCCGTCCCACTGGAATTTCTTTCCTTTTTTCAGGAGGCTAAAAAGTGGTTCACAAGTCAAGGTTAATTTTGAGATAAAACTGTCTTATGAATTGCACTTTACTCAGAAAGCCTCGCACCTCCTTTTCAGTCCTTGGTGGTGGCATTTCTAAGATGGCCTTGATTTTGGAAGGGTCGACTTCGATACCTCTCTGTGTAATCAGAAACCCTAGCATTTTTCCTGCTGTAACACCAAACGTACACTTCTGCGGATTCAGCCGCAACCGGAATTCTCTAATCCTTTGAAAGAACTTGTGCAAGGCGGTGTAGTGGCCCTCTCTTTCTTTGGACTTGACAATCATGTCGTCTACGTACACCTCAACCTCTTTGTGGATCATGTCATGTAATATCGTGGTCGCGGCCCGTTGATATGTAGCTCCAGTGTTCTTCAACTCAAACGGCATCACTCTGTAGCAGTATGTCCCCCACGGGGTGGTGAAAGCAGTCTTCTCCCGGTCTTCGAGTGCCATCACTATCTGATTATAGCCTGAGAAGCCATCCATGAACGAAAGCAAAGCATGCCCCGCTGTGAAGCCTACTAACTCATCAATATGCGGCATGGGAAAGTCGTCCTTCGGACTAGTTCTGTTCAAGTCCCTGAAATCCACGCATACCCGGATCCTGCCATCCTTCTTCGGCACTGGAACTATATTGGCCAACCAAGTCGAGTATTCTGATACTAGCAGGAAGCCTGCGTCGATTTGCTTGGTGACCTCTTCCTTAATCTTGATGGCCTAGTCAGGGCGGCTCCTTCTGAGTTTCTGTTTGACGGGTCTGGCCTCGAGGTCAAGAGGGATCCGGTGCTGTACAATCTCAGGGTCGATTCTAGGCATGTCTTCGTAAGACCACGCGAAAACGTCTTTGAAATCTTTTAATAAAGCGACTAAGCACTCGCGTTCCTCCGAAGACAACGTGGACCCGATCTGGACCAGCCGCGTATCCTTCTCAGTACCAATATTCACAGTAGTGATTTTATCAACTAAAGGTTTAACAAATCTCTCCTGCTCTTGATCAATTAAACGTTGCAAAATCGGAAGAATTTCTTCCTCGTCGTTTTTATCAAAATTTTGAAAGTCCTGATTCAATCAATAAATCAAAGGCATAGAAAAGTACTCAGAAACCACATCCACATCATTCTCATTAAGCACATCCAAATCGTCCAATTCTTCGGTTACAACAGACTCAAAAGAGAAAGAAAAAGACGACCTGGACAGGACTGTGGTATCCGGGTTATCACCCCCAAGGATACCGAACTCAGATTCAGTCGAGCTGGAACCTGATTCCGACTCACAAGACTCGGTGGAATCAGATTCCGGCTCACTACCTGACCCGGTGCTGCTTGACAAAAATCCTTCTTCATATTGCCAAATGAGAGAGGGTGCGATAGATGCATCCAAAATGTTTGCCGGTAGGCCTGCAACTGTTTCATTCCCAATCATGCATACTGAGAAGTTATCCCCCAAGCACTTCTGTTCGATCGGAGGATCTGAAAGTAGACATGCCAGCGCTACCCCCATTTCACTTTCGGCGTCTTTAGACTCCACTTTCTTGCTCTGCTCAACCTCAGCCAATGGGTTTGTCTGCTTTTCGACATCATAATCCCTGGATAACTGTAAGTCAAAGAAGATCTCAAAACCTGGTAGGCGCCTCCTCTCGACATTCAGTCATGGCTCTGGGAAGCCATAGAACGGAAAGTCCTCCCCCTCCCGGATAAAGCATTCGTTTAGGGTACCTTGAATGGGCCGGTGCATTAACTCAAAAGGCTTCCCCGCCTGCTTTGCTCTGGCTCTCCCAGCCATCTCCTTACCTTTCCTTACCCAATCCTCCTTGGTGGGCAGATAACCCAAGCCAAAGGTGTGTGGGTTGTACGGCACTCCTCGGCCAATGCTGTGACGCCCTTCCGGCCGCTTTTTCCCAATCCCATCCCGGGGATATGTTGAAGCTTGTTCATGAGGTATACTGATTGAGCACTGACATACACCCCCTCATTAACAGCCATGATGTTCTGAACGACCCGAGCCTCAGCCAAGGTAAAACCCGACAAGAACACATCCTCCATACCGTGCTCAATTTCCAAAACTGGCGTAGATACTTTTGGCGGTAGATAGATCGACGAATTTCCAAAAATAATGGCTACTCCCTTCCCATGGGGGTATTTCACTATCTGATGCAAGGTGGACGAGACTGCCTTCACCTGGTGCAGCCACGGCCGCCCCAAAAGTAGATTGAAGGTCGCAGGAACTTCCAAGACGTGAAAGTCAATTTTATGCTGTCTTGGGCCAACCTGGGTCTGAATTTTCACTGTCCCCATTACTTCCCTGCTCGTGTTGTCATATGCCCGAATCACCTGGGCTGTCGGCACAAAGTCCGCAGTCTTTAAACCGATTGCATATGCAGTTCTTGCCGGGCACACATTGATGGCGGACCCTGTGTCGACAAGTACTACAGGAATCCATTTGTTTCTACACTCCACAGAGATGTAGAGTGGCTTGTTATGGTTCACACCCTCAGGTGGCAATTCCTTGTCGGAGAAAGTCAACATCGGGGTAGCTCCTCCTGGAAAAACTAAGCCCACCAGCTGTTTGGGCGTGGTGTCTATTGAGAGCTTGGTCTTGTCCATGGCCGATAAGACAGCTTGTCAATGCACTCGCGATGCCATAAATAGTCCCCAGATGGAGATATCTGCTTGTATCCTTTTCAACTGTTTGAGCACGGCCTCGTCTTCAAGTAGGTTCTCCTTCTGTTTCTCCGCCTCCCTGTCCTTCCCGGACGCTGCTGGCTGATCTAGATGTGGGGGCTTGAAATACCGCCCACTCCTAGTCATATGGTCAACTTCACCAATATACCAGGTATCGTCTAGCTGGTTATTCCCTCAATCCTCATCCCTGTGGGCTAGACATAAATCATCGTCCTCCCACCATATTCCATCGGCAGCCGACAGACACCTGTCCGGCTCCGGTATAATTGTACTCGCAGTACTTTCCGTTCACATGCTCGTAGCATTCTCTGTCCTCATGAACACAGCATTTTTCAGTCCCCTCATGGGCTTTAGCTTTCTTGATTCTCTCAGAATCCTCAAACCTTTCCTGTTCCAATTGCGTCAGTACAGCTGGTTGTTCGATAATTCCTATATTCAAAATGCCCAGATCCCGAGCGAAATTCTTGACACCGGCGCTCTACGGCAATGTACTCTGCTCTTCGGCCCTTCCGGCCACAACTGATGTTCTTGCCCCTGTCGGGCCCCGTTCCAACTAAGATTCTTCGACTACGTCTGGTAGGTCATTAAGCCACCTGGTAACTTCTGCTGACTCCTCAAAATCTAACCAGTTGACCGCCATGTCCTCTGGATCTTGTTCATTACAAAACTGGAGGTTGGCAAAGTCCCCTTTCACAGCCGCCAAGTCATCTATTCTCTGACCAAATTCATCCCCCTGTATCACACAAAGATCTGCCTCTACTGGCAATTCCACATTTGGCCCAACCTGGCCTATTGACAGAATGTAGTCACTCGAATTGTATACCTTCCCAGCAAAACTCCCAGATTCCTCAGATTCTGACTCAACAATCCCATTCTCCTCTGAAATCTCCCATGTTCTGTCTTCGACAGTCACCACCGTTGGTTCAGGTTGGGTTCTGGAGATGTCCAACATGCACAGGTCAGTGCTGTCGGGCAGGAACACCTCCGACTTTGGTATGCTAGGATCGTAAGACACGACCCCAGTCTGGATGAAGTTGATTCATTTGGGAGGTGGAGCTTGGTTGTGTGGTGGGAGAGGGTTGGTTGCGACATTGGGTTTTTCGGGAGGTACGATCACCCCATGATTAATGAGATCCTGAATCTCATGGCGTAATCGGAAGCACTGGTCGGTGTCATGACTGTACTGTTGGTGAAATGAGCAGTATTTGGTTGTGTTATGGGTAAGGAGAAGTTTTTCCGGCAATGGCCGCGGCTCTAGGGGCTTCAAGTGCCCTTTTCTGATTAAAACCCCTAGAGCTTTGGACAGGGGAATATACAGTGGAGCGAAGGTTCTTAGGTTCTTGGGTGGGTATTTGGCTGTTTGTGTGCTACTTCCGGACCCACCGGAGAATGGCATAGCTGCCATAGCTCTTTGAGGGAGGTTGGTGGTGGGGTGTCTACAGGTCTGCGTGTATATCAGTCCGTAAAGTCACATTTTTGGATCACTTTTTTTTATATATATCTCTCTCTCTAAACACTCCAAATTCTCAGATCTCTTTCATTTCTCTCTCTAGTTCTTGAATATTTGGCCCAAATACACCTTGATCCACAAATTTTTCCAACCTAGTTCCTTTGTTAAAAAGATAGAGCACACCTAGAGCTTCGTTTTGATCGGAGCAAAGTTTGTTTTCAACTTCGTCAAGTTTCAACTCTTGTGTTTTCTTGGTTATTGTCTTTGAGGTAGTGTAGACACCCCATTTTTGACCGTCCTCAAGACTTGGACGTCACTGTTTGAACACTCGGTGATCATCCATGTTTGTGTTCGTTTGGAGTTCCCGGAGGTCTCGGCTACGCGCCTCGTCTCAGGATCTCCAAACTCGACCGTTTAGTGTCTGGTTTTGCACCAAACACTTGTGTTTTGCCTTGGAAGGGCAGGGAATGCCTTGTGAGGCATCCCTACACACCACCGGCAGTGGCTAGAGGCCACCGGCTGGTTTTTGCTGCCACCGGCAATGTATATTGCCGGTCGGCACTGTTTAGTGCCGGTCGGCACTCAATTTTGCCAAAATGGCATCTTTGGCCGGCCGACTACTGTGCATCTGCTTTTGCAGATATTTTAAGGCAGCTGTCTTGCTTTTTGCTCCCCTCCATACACGTGTATGGAGGGATCTCCCTCTTTAGAAGCTTGTCTTGTAAGCTTTACAAGACAATAAGCTCTATAAAGAGAGGGGCTCTCTCTTGTTGCAAGGGTTAGACACTTGAGACACCTTAGATATCTTTAGACAGCCATTTTTAGGGTTTTGAGTTCTAGGGTTAGAAACCATACACTTTTTATCTCTATATCTCCCTCTTGTGTTGTTGTTAAAGTGTGTTTAGTCCATACTATTGCACACAAACACCTAGTGTTTCACCTTCCTTGGTCTGAGGTTCTAAGGGACTGATTTTGGTGTTTTGGTGTTGGATTCAAACAAAGGGCCCATTGGAGCATCACTTGTAAAGGGGCTTCAAGGGTAAGAATCTAGTCCCATTATTCCCCATTTTTGCATTGTATTTTTACCTGTCTTAAAATCGTTTTTTGAGCTTGGTGTATAATACAAAAAGTTCTGTTTTTAGGCCCTCTAAATTGTTTGTTTAGAATGTTTGTGGTTTGGAGGTGTTTGGCCCCTCTTAGGCCTTGAAAAGGCCCCATTTTGTGCGCTATTTTGTGCAAGTTTCGAGACTTTGGTGTTTGGGCCTCTTCACCACTGAAATCTGAGGGATTTCAGTGGTGAAGATGGTGCCTTAAAGTCTCCAAAAGGGGAGGCCACCCCCTCTCCTTGTTGTCCTTGAAATGGACCGTTTTTGGCCTCTTGAGGGAGCATCATGTTAGAGTGTGTATTATCAGTCTTGGTTGTTTTCCATGCTTATTATGCCATGATATAACCTTGTTGTGTGTTGGTTTTGGTACACCATGCAATGCTTAGCATACCTACCATGTAATGCCTTGTTATTGCCTTAATATGCTTAGGTTGTTAGCCTTGTTTCAAGCATGTTTTAGGCTTAGTCTTGTGAAGATTTTGTGCATATTTTGCCAATGTTTTAGGTCTGTCCATAGTTATTTGGGTCGGATTTGGCATGGCTTAGTATAGCCCCTTTGCATTCCCGGCTTGTTGCCTTAAGTATGTGAATGTAAAGCATGGCATTTTTGCATGATTTGGTGATTTGGAAACCATCCACCATGTCATTTCAGTCCCCTTTGCATGCCCATCATGGTTTGCCATTGGAATGCATCTTTAATGCTTTGAAAGCTTGTGTAGTATGCTCCATGTTTTGGCCATTGCACATGCCTTTGAATTTGAGCCACTTAGATGCCATCTAAGAATCCCCTTTGCATGGTCTAGGTCTGTCTTGAACCTATTTTAAGTCCTCTTAGCCTTGTGAGGCTTGGTCGACTTAGTCATGGTTCAAGTCCCTTTGACTCGCTTCAAGTACTTGGGCCATTCATTGCATGCTTGGTCTATTTTGTTTGTTTGGTTTGACACCATCTTAGCATGATTTTCAAAGCTTATGTTGCATGCTAATTGTCCATGATTGCCTTATTCAAATGTGCTTGAGAGTCCTTCTTTTGTGCCTAAGCATTGGCCCTTTAACATGTGCATGTGTGTATGTGTATTTTGGTCCTTTATTTTGGTCATTTTGGCCACTGTTTTAGGCCTATTTAGAGTTGCCTAAATCATGTATAAGTCCATCTTTCCATCCATTTGTATTGCCTCATGTTCGCTTGTATGCTTGCATAAGTGCCTTGCCATGCCATGTTGCATCCTTAGCTTGCATGCCTAGGTTGCATTGCATCTTGCATGCATGCCTTGTTCCTTGACTTGATGATAGGAATTGGGACTTGGTTTGTTTGTTTGGTTTGCATTTCATTTGACATGAAAGTTGCACACTTGATCACTTGGGCCATCATGTATGGAAATGCGTGATTGGTGGTCCGAGAATCGAGACACATGCCCCTTTGAGTCCTTACCATGATAAGGGACATAATTGGTGCATATATGCTTGAATTGTATTGCCATGCAAGTTCTGTCCTCTGCTACTATGAGTTGCAGGTTCTGCAGGCATTCTTTGCCGACCGGCAGTGAATAACCAGCCGATGGATTAATTTTGTGCCAGTGACCACATGACACTGCCGGTAGGCATTCTACTCAGCCGGTGGTGATTTCCAGTATCCAGAGAGGCATCCCTGAGACTTTGACAGTCTTCAGAGAGGCAGAGCAAGGAAAATAGAGGCAGACTATGCATGACGGTGCACTTCCGAGCAGGACCTGAGCATGCGCTGCATCTGGCTCTCCTCCCGAGGCGGTTTACTTCTTTCCTAGTTTAGATTAGTTAATTTGTTAATTAATTAATTAATTTGTAATATTTAATTAGCTTGCGTAGTTAATTAATTTGTAATATTTATTCGGTCTCTCCGAGCGAGGGCAAATCTGTAATAAGTGTACGCGGTCGGGTGGGGTGTATGTTCTTCCAACCTCACGTCTTTCTTCCTTCTTATTTACACTGCTTTGATGGTTAGTAATGAACACGTTTAAATTAGATACCTTATGCTATGGCATGCGTGCATTCAATTTGTCGCATTTTGTATTGCATGCTTTAGGCTCGGCACCAGTCGGTCACGCTAACTCATTTGTACTTCAATTTTCAAATATTGAATACGTGCATCAAATTGGTCAGCATTTCACATGCCATATATTTAGGGTTTAGCCCGAGGCTACTCTATTTGCCCTTTTTTCGTGGGCATGCCGAAATGCCCATTTTAGGTTATCCATTTTTATCTCAAACATGACTTTAGGAAAACATGCATGTTTGCTAACTAGTTTATTGTTTTTGGCACGGTAGCCAGATGTAAGTATTTAGCTTTCAGCATCCGCAATGGCGTGTGAGTGTTGCCATGACAGTAATGCTTTGCCATGCGGCTAAATGTTTATCGTGCATACTCTGTTTGGATCTGTCCTTGTGGGTTGGAAGGTTTTTTTTTTGGAGTTTCCCTTGAGGTTTTTGGGGAAAAAACTTCGTGAATGATCCGTTATTATTGGTTAGCCTACTTGCGAGTCAGCAAAAATTCAAAACATTTGGTTCCCCAAAACAACCGGAGTATGCCAATGCTTTATTTCCAAATTAAGGCAATCTAAGTCCTATACTTTGGTTTTTGCTGCGCCGCATACCGATAGTAATTCTAGGCTAATAATTGAATAAGAACACATAAAGTTTTTGAAAATCCAGAATATCATGTTATAGAGGCCGGTCTTCGGAACCGGGCGAAAGGGGTGCTCATAGCTGCACCTTCGCCCGATCGTACCAAGCTCCAGAGCCAGAGAACAACTCCGGCAATGACGGACATGTGGCCTTCCGGCATCCGAGTCAAGGGTTTCCTAAATTTTCCCCATTTAAAATATTTAGGTGGCCTAGACTCTGTATCTGGCAAATGCAAGTGCCATGTTTTGGCACTACTTTTTTCAAAAATCTGTTATCTCAAAACGATTTGCCAGCATTTGGACTCTTTGGTTCAGATTAAAGAACCGTGACACAATCGAAATCGAGAGTCCGAACTGTAGCGGGGTCCCCCGCGGACGTGTTACAGTTTCTGGCGACTCTGCTGCGGGGAGATTTAGAGCAGCTTTTGACTCGAACTCGTGCTAATCCACTGTTTTGATCTCATTTATTGTGTCCTCTTTGTCGATTGCATGTACATTGTGCGCCTAGGAAACACAGTTGTTTGCCATTGCCTTCCTGAAGCGGTTTGCCGGAAGGGCATGTCTTGTCAAGGCAATGCCATAAGGCTGACCGGCTATGGGCTCTGACAGCATGGGAAACACAAACCCGTTTTTAACCGGGGCACGGCCTTTTTGACGTATTCGACCTAGTGCATATTCGGATCCATAGTGACCCCATTCCAAGATGAGATGAGGCTGCTTACAAGCGATGCTTAGGTTGTTTGAAACTGCTGCGTACATAGTGAAACCCTTAGCTCCTAACAAAATAGGACCAGGGAAACCCCTGCCCCCAATTATAGGGGTGTTTGTTGCTCTCTTTACTTGCTATGTGCTTTAGAGTGTATCCTCTAGCAGGGAAGGCTACATATCAGTTTGCAAAGTTTGAATATCGGGCCCGAGGGTACCAGTATCAAGTGTTGTTTTACAGAATGCAGTCCCAATATCTGCGGGGTATCAGTTCAGTTTTGAAAACAATGATTCTGAGGAACAGTGATCGTAGTGGAGTGCAGTTGTTCGGATACCCTGTATTTGGATCAAGTTTTGGCTGAAATGGCGCTGTCTGTTTTCTCTCTTTCAGTTCAGAGAAGTCGGAGAGTTGATAGCAGAATAGCCAGTGTTCCCAGCCTTGCTGGAGGCAAGGAACCTATGACCGACAGCAGAAATTCAGAAGAGTATCGTGAGTTATGAGCGGACTTGCCAATTAGATCAAGGGATTCGCTTTTGACAAAGTGAGACTAACATCTGATATGCCACAACCCCACCCAGGTCGCCGTTCGTGGCACGCGGTCTGGGCCCCCAGTTGTATCAGGTCTCGTGAGCCCACCACCTTTGAACTAAATGGGGAATTGATAGGTGATCTCCCAGAGGTCTGTGCGACCTCGCCTAACGGAATGCTCCAGCTTTCATCCCTCCAGCTGTCACCAATATGCCGGAGTTTTGTACCCCATGAGCCCCCGATGTTCGGGCGAATCGAGATCGAACCTTTAGCCACCAGAAGATGACCTCCAGCTATGCTGCCAACCATCAACCCCGAACTCCTCGATCAGGTTTGAGCCAGAAGGAAAAGACAAAGCAAACGATAGACGCCGATCCATCGAACAACTGCTGTGGAGCAGTCGACGGCTTTGAAAGCGCGGGGGGAATGAACAAAGTAAACAGATAACCGCAGTTTGTGGCAAAAACTGTAGAGGATGCTTTCCGCCACTCCGCTCTGAGGATAGTTTCGAGTCAGTCGGAAAAAATCGGGAATGGGCCCCGTCCATGCCAGAAACCAGTCCTCCTATTCCCTAAGCCCCTGGAAAAGATCAGAAAGCGCAAGGTGGGCCGCCCTGCTGACCCCTTTGCTTGTGCGGCCAGTAAGAAGCGCTCAGACTCCAAAATACCTGCCCGAGGGCGCAGGGCCTTTCATGCTCTCTACATGCCTCTGTCGTAAGGCACTTCAGATCCTTGCCGAGAGGGGCACCTTAGAACCTTGGAGCCTCGCCTCTCTCGAAGAATCTCCCTGCCGTCGCATGCATGCTCCGCCTTTGTACCTGGGCGCGTACCCACACAGCAGGGCCACGCCAGACCGACAATTGTTTTTCCGCCTCCGTCGATAAGGTGCAAGATTTAATTGACACACAGAGGTTTTTAATCCTCCGCCCACGCTCAGCCAAGTCCGTTTACTACCCAGTTACTGGATTTTGGGACACAGATACTACAAGTATGTACTGCAGAAGGTGAACCACCTGCGGGCGCGCATTCGCCCAATTTTGGATGGGTAGCGTTCTGGCACGCATTTTGAGCAAATCGTGAATCGAGTTTTGTAAATTCTAGGCTTGGGTATCGAGTCAGTCTTTTTAATTTTGAGTCTGGTCCTCTCTGTCTTGAGTCAGTCTTTTTTGCTTAAGGGTCTGTCTTGTTGTAGTCGAGTCAGTCCCCTTTGTATAGAAATACCGGTGATTCCAGGGTTGTTGCCCCGAACACCGTTTTTGTCTTGTATTACTCGTTTTTTGGTTTTTTTGAGTCTGTTTCCGCCGATGGGCCAGTTTATACCAATCAGATCTGAATGAAACAGTCTGTGGCTATCTCGTTTTCCAACGTCTGCTTCCTGTCCACACCCTAAGAACCCGCCCCTTAAAAGTTTGGGCCATGCCCTCATAAAAAATGGACATAAAAACCTGATAAATATAACCTATGGGGCCCTGAACGGAAAGCACCTGATAACAAAAATCTATTTCATTGAGCTACCACTATCATGCCGGATCACAAGTATCATAAAAGTAAATAATATAACAGAAACATACCATACACATACATTGACTCAGACCATAATTGGGCATATTATAAAGCATTATTAATGAAAAGCAACCGAAAGCTAAACCCCAAAAACTCAATAACAAATACACGGGCTTCGGTTGTGCCTGGACACACTCCGAGGTTGACAAGAGAGAGAAGTGTTAAGGGTTAGGACTGGCTTCCTAGTTGATCACCTACAGAAACAGACAAAATACCAGAATGAGTGAAACTCAATGAATACATAGTACATAAATAATGTAAAAGTGTAACCTGAATAGTAAGGCATAAGACTGTTGGGCAGAGACACTTATGATTAACGTTCATTCCATAATCTTTCAAAAGCCATGAATTCAGTTTTCTTACAGAGTATGTTTAATAACCCAGTATGTACACGACTTCCATAGGTCTGACCAGTACAAAATGGCCTAGGCCCAGAATGCCATATATATAAATTATATATATATAACAGAAACAGGCTTTTCTGGCCTAGAAATCATATATAATATGAACAGCCTTAAGTTCAATCCTTGCAACATAAACATGGTGGGGGCTATAAAAAGCTCTTGAAACATGGTGGGCACGAGGCCCTTGAACATGGTTGGTCTATAAAGCCCCTTGAAAAACATGGTGGCACGAGGCCCCTTGAAACATGGTGGCTATAACCTTAAAACTTGTTGGCACTAAAGGCCCTTAGAAACATATGGCATAAAGCCCTTGTAACATATGGCACTAAGGCCCTTGGAACAGTATGGCAAATAAAGCCCTTGTTAACAATGGCACTAAAAGGCCCTTGAAGCATATGGCATAAAGTCCTTGGTAACATATGGCCATGAAGCCCTTGAAAGATTGGCAAATGAAAAGCCCTAAAAAGTTGGTATGAAAGCCCTTAAATACAAAGAAACTTTGTAAACAACCGATAAACTTGTAAGCACATAAACTTGTAAACATACATAAGCTGTAACATACATCACTTGTAACAACATAAACTCGTAACATACATCTCTTCACACAACATAACTCGTAACATACATCAACTTGTACATACATAAACTTGTAAACATCCATAAACTTGTGAACACGACTTAAAACTTGTAACATATAATTTGAAAACATAACCATACATACTTGGATCTTGTATACATACTGGATAACCATGCCCTGAAACATAAACTTCAAGCATCAATTCATTAATTCAAACGGAACATATCATAACTAGAGATTTCTTGTTGTGTCGTGTCATTATCGTCGCTTAACAATGAGAGACTAATTCCACATTCTCCATGAAGAAAGTCACATAATGATGCTAAACTTTTGCACTTATATCGTAGAGTTCCAGGATCACTTTTCCAATTCTAGCAACATAATCAAATTAACTTCAAATTGGATACATCAGCTACTCTTATATTTACCTCCAAGAAATCCATCTCTTCAAGAATGAACATATAATTCTTTTGGGTACATTGACCTTACTACATGCCTCTCATTATCATAGCATACACCCTTCGAGTTTTAATCATTCTTATATGTTAACATAGTTTGCCTTGCCTGTAATTACATAGTCCTAATGGTAACTGTTACAAGGTATCATTCCCATGAGTGAACATAATTAACGTAAGGTTAACAGGACATTTCCTGATAAATTAAGTAAAACGAAAAGTAAGTACATTTTCGGTAGATTAATAGCATGCACTTTTATTGTTTCACAATTTCCACAGTTCGGCCTTGGGCCTGAGGGGTTCACACATTCACAAGTTCCTTTGATGTTTTCATAAATCCCACTAAATGTTTCTCATGATAACATACATAACTTCAATAAACTCTTTTGAAGTTTCCATATATCACAACGTGTTTCTCACATAGCATTTATAACACATTTATGTCAACATAATTCTTACGACGAATATTTACAATCAATAACGATAAATGGTTAAGGGGTACATCAAAGTACTATTTACTCACAGTATTCAAGGTGCGTGCGTCCGCCCTTGAAGCTAACCCTACACAAATCACGTAATCCAAACATA
>NW_021025065.1:74773-139654 GCF_004153795.1 Camellia sinensis | reverse complement strand
TGCCAACAGATTTGAATGAACAGCAGTGATTTTCACACTCTTGTGTTTGCTTCTGCCGTGTGCCAGTTGTGCCAGAAGTATTGAATGGAATGACAGTGCTCTTCGCCTGCCTTTTCTGTGCCTTGAAATCATTGTATCGACCTAAGTTTTTTTCAAAGTTTTTCTTTGCATTGCATGTGCATTGGTGCGCCTAGGAACACAGTGTTTGCCATCTGCCATTCCTGAACGGTTTGCCGGAGGCTTGTCTTGTCAAGGCATGACCATAAGGCTGACCGGTTATGGGCTCTAACAGTATGGGAACACAAACCCCAGTTTTACCGGGGCACCCTTTTCGACCATTCGACCTAGTGCATATTCGGATCCATAGTGACCATTCCAAGTTAGGACAGGCTGCTTACCCGATGTTAGGTTGTTTGAAAACTGCTGCGTACATAGTGAAACCCTAGCTCCTAACAAAATAGGACAGGGAAACCCTGCCCCAATATAGGGGTGTTTTTGCTCTCTTTACTTGCTATGTGCTTTTAGAGTGTATCTCTACAGGGAAGTACATATCAGTTTGCAAGTTTGAATATCGGGCCCGAGGGTACCAGTATCAGTGTTGTTAAGAATCAGTCATATCTGCGGGTATCAGTTCAGTTTTGAAGACAATGATTCTGAGGAACAGTGATCAGTAGTGGAGTGCAGTTGTTCGGATACACCTGTATTTGATCAGTTTGGGCTGAAATGCTGTCTGTTTTTCCTTTCAGTTCAGAGAGTCGGAGAGTTGATACAGAATAGCCAGTGTTCCCCCTTGCTGAGGCAGGACCTATGACGACACAGAATTCAGAAGAGTTCGTAGTTATGACGACTGCATTAGATCAAGGGATCGCTTTGCAAAGTGAGACTAACATTGATATGCCACACCCACCCAGGTCGCCTGTTGTGCACCCGGTCTGGGCCCCCCAGTTGTATCAGGCTCGTGAGCCCACCACCTTTGAACTAATGGGGATGATAGGTGATCTCCAGAGGTCTGTGGCGGACCTCGCCTACGGAATGTCAGCTTCACCTCCAGCCGCACCATATGCCGGGAGTTTTGTACCCCATGAGCCCCCGATGTTGGGGCGAATTGTGATCGAACTTAGCCAACCAGAGATGACCTCCAGCTATGACATGCCAACATCAACCCGAACCCTCGATCAGGTTGAGGCCAGAGGAAAAGACAAAGCAAAGATAGACGCCGATCCCATCGAACAACTGCTGTGGGCAGTCGAGGCTTTGAAAGCCGGGGGGATGAACAAGTAACAGATAACCGCAGTTGTGGCAAAAACTGTAGAGGATGCTTTCCCCACTCCGCCTGAGGATAGTTCGAGTCAGTCGGAAAATCGGGATGGGCCCCGTCATGCCAGAACAGTCCCTCCTATTCCCGCCCCTGGAAAAGATCAGAAAGCCAAGGTGGCGCCTGCTGACCCTTTTGCTTGTGCGGCCAGTAAGAGCGCTCAGACTCCAAAATACCTGCCCCGAGGGCGCAGGGCCTTTCATGCTCTCTACATGCCTCTGTCTAAGGCACTTCAGATCCTTGCCGAGAGGGGGCACCTTAAACCCTTGGAGCCTCGGCCTCTCCCGAAGAATCTCCCTGCCGCGCATGATGCTGCTTTGTACTGCGCGTACCACCAGCAGACAGGCCACGCAACCGACAATTGTTTCCGCCTCCGTCATAAGGTGCAAGATTTAATTGACAACGAGGTTATCCTCCCGCCCACCTCAGCCAAGTCCGTTACTACCCAGTTACTGGATTTTGAGGACACAGATACTACAAGTATGTAATCAGAAGGTGAACCACCTGCGGGCGGCATTCGGCATATTTTGGATGTAGCGTCTGGCACGCATTTTGAGCATCGGTGAAATCGAGTTTTGTAAATTCTGGCTTGGGTATCGAGTCAGTCTTTTATTTTGAGTCTGTCTCTCTGTCTTGAGTCAGTCTTTTTTGCTTAAGGGTCTGTCTTGTTGTATCGAGTCAGTCCCCTTTGTATAGAATACCGGGTGATTCCAGGGTTGTTGCCCCGAACACCGTTTTGTCTTGTAATTACTCGTTTTTGTTTTTTGAGTCTGTTTCCGCCGATGGGCCAGTTATACCAATAGATCTGAATGAAACAGCTGTGGCTATCTCGTTTTCACGCTTGCTTCCTGTCACACCCTAGACCCGCCCCTAAAAGTTTGGGCATGACCACCTCAAAAAAATGGACATAAAACCTGATAAATATAACCTATGGGGCCTGAACGGAAGCACCTGATAAACAAAAATCTATTCCATTGAGCTACCACTATCATGCCAGGATCACAGTATCATAAAAGTAAATAATATACAGAAACATACATACACATACATTGACTCAGCCCATAATTGGGCATATAATAAAGCATATTAATGAAAGACAACCGAAGCATAAACCCCAAAAACTCAATAACAAATACACGGGCTTCGGTTAGTGCCTGGACACATCGAGGTTGACAAGAGAGAGACGAGTGTTAAGGGTTAGGACTGGCTTCCTAGTTGATCACCTACAGAAACAGACAAAATACAGAATGAGTGAAACTCAATGAATAATAGTACATAAATAATGTAAAGTGTAACCTGAATAGTAAGGCATAAGACTGCAGAGACATATGATTAACTTCATTCCATAATCATTTCAAAACAGCCATGAATTCAGTTTTCTTAACAGAGTAGTTTTAAACCCAGTATGTACAGAACTTCCATAGGTCTGCAGATACAAAATGGCCATAGGCCCAGAAATGCATATATATATATATATATATATATATATATAACAGAACAGCCTTTTGGCCTAGAAATATATATATATAGAACAGCCTTAAGTTCAATCTTGCAACATAAACATGGTGGCTATAAGCCCTTAAAACTTGTGGCACTAAGGCCCTTGAAACATATGGCATAAAGCCCTTGTAACATATGGCACTAAGGCCCTTGGAACATATGGCATAAAGCCCTTGTAACATATGGCACTAAGGCCCTTGAAACATATGGCATAAAGTCCTTGTAACATATGGCATGAAGCCCTTGAAAGATTGGCATGAAGCCCTTAAAAAGTTGGTATGAAAGCCCTTAAAACAAAGAACTTGTAACATACATAAACTTGTAACAACATAAACTTGTAACATACATAAGCTTGTAACATACATCAACTTGTAACAACATAAACTCGTAACATACATCAACTTGTAACAACATAAACTCGTAACATACATCAACTTGTAACAACATAAACTTGTAACATCCATAAACTTGTGACAGACTTAAACTTGTAACATATACTTGAAACATACCTGAACATACTTGAACTTGTAACATACTGGAAACATGCCTGAAACATACTTCAACATCATTCATTAATTCAAACGGAACATATCATAACTAGAGGATTTCTTGTTGTGTCGTGTCATTATCGTACGCTTAACAATGAGAGACTAATTCACATTCTCATGAGAGTCACATAATGATGCTAAACTTTGCACTTATATCGTAGATTCCGGATCACTTCCAATTCATAAGCAACATATCAAATTAACTTCAATTGGATACATGCAGCTACTCTTATATTTACTCAGAATCCATTCTTCAAGAATGAACATAAATTCTTTTGGGTAAATGACTTACTTTACATGCTCTCTTATCAATAGCATACACCCTTGTTTAATCATTCTTATATGTTAACATAGTTGCCTTGCCTTGTAATTAACATAGTCCTAATGGTAACTGTTACATCATTCCCATGAGTTGACATAATTAACGTAAGGTTAACAGGACATTCCTGATAATTAGTAACGAAAAGTAAGTACATTTTCGTTAGATTATAGATGACTTTATTGGTTTCACAATTTCACAATTCGGCCCTTGGCCTGAGGGGTTCACACATTCACAAGTTCCTTTGATGTTTTCATAATTCCATAATGTTTCTCACATAACATACATAACTTCATAAAATCTTTTGAAGTTTCCCTAATATCACAGTGTTTCTCACATAGCATTCATAACATTTATGTCAACATAATTCTTACGACGAAGATTTAACATCAATAACGACAAATGGTTAAAGGTACATCAAAGTACTATTACTCACAGTATTCAGGTGCGTGGTCCGCCCTTGAAGCTAACCCTACACAAATCACGTAACCCAAACATAATCCATCATAGTACAACATCATTTAGTTCATTAACACCATTTACAATTCAACATAATTCAAAATAAACCCTTGAATCTCATTTTAACATTCCAAAATCGAGTTTATGTCATTCATATCCTTAATAGATTATTTCTCTAATTTTTCCTTTACATGATAGCATGAATTCCAACATTTATAACAAAGTTCATTCGCAAATTTTAAACATAATTTCCAAACATTTCCAAATTCCAATTAAACTTGAACACATCTAATTCAATATCTCAATTTCATTACTCTACTTTCAATTTGGACCAATTCATTGGTTTTCATCATTAATCAACCTAGGGTTTCAAGGAAAATGATGATTTTTAGCAAAAATTCAAACTTCTTAAATCACCACTTTTAATTCCAATTTTCCCAATAATTCTACACCTAGGATTCACAATCCATCATTTAAACCCAACAATTAACTCCCAACATCACAAACCATAAAACCCCAAATCTCAAGTTGACACAAAATGCTCAAAACCATAGATTTTGTATTTATATACTCAAAACACCACAAATCCATCCATGAATGCAAGTATTGTAAGAGAACAAGGACCCCTACCTCAAGAACCAAGCAAGGAGCAAAGCTTTGAGAAAAATCCACCAAAATCTCGAAATTCCAATCGGTTGAAAATGTTCATCTTCTTGCCTTCTTCACTTCTTGGTGGAAGATCTTACTCAAACCTAAGGGAAATGGAGGTATTTGGGGATCAAAACCCTAGGGTTTTCGGACTTAGGGCAAGAGGGATCAAGAGAGGAAAGGAAAACATAAGAAATGATCTCAAAAACCCGTTTTTAAGCTGCTGTACCCGCTATTTCCGCTCGAGCGGACCTGCTCCCAGCACAGATTCTGAAACTTCAAACATGCGTAACTCTCCCATCCGGACTCCGTTTTAGGTCGTTCTTGTGTCAAAATTGAAGCCCCGGAAATAAGCTTTCCAATGGTTCTAACCTCACATCTAAATTCAAAGTGTGGAAAAATAAAAAAGCAAATGAGTGAAGGTTGGTCGTAAACGAATTATTCAAATTAAAGTTTTTGGTCCAATCTTACTTTACCATCATATTATCATCTCAATCAATACCCCAAAATAAGGTAAAAACATTCCAAATACACGAAGAAGAACATCAAAAATGAGCCCACATGCCTCAGAAGCAAACTTAACCAGACGACCCACTCGAGCGCCCAACCTTGCGCTCGAGCGTGCAAACCAACAAGGCAATCCGCTCGAGCGTCTACTCCCCCGCTCGAGCGGGAAATCACAACTCCCAGAATCTCAAGCCGTCTGTTTAATGAATGAAATCATGCTTGTCGGCGTGAGTACTGAGAAGGATCCTGGCTTGATCCAGATTGGTTCCACACTATCTTCGGCGCGAGCGATTTGTCGCTTTCTTAAAAACTTTCAAAAACAAATGTTTTACGCGGCCCTGTGAAGACTTGTGTGGAATCGCTCTTGAGATTGTGCAGCCTAGGATCGCTCTCAGCCTCAAGATTCAACCCGTTCGTTTCCAAACCTTGAACCCGTTCAGCAAGTTCAACGGTCAAACGTCATGCAAGGTCTGTATGGCCAGATCAGAAGCAGCCCTCGAGCAAGAGGCACCAAAGCTGAATCAGAAGGATTAGATCTCGCCGGAAGAAGCTCGTGGAGCAACCGGGATGGATTCTTCTGCAAATCATTGCAACAACCGTTCTCATAGATACAGAGAGGCTTCAACTTCAGAAACCATTTGACATGGACTTGCTACACTTCTACCCTTCGAGAGGCTTGCTGGGCCGAAAACCCGGAAGGGCGACTCAGGCAAAAGTTAGAGCAAGAGAAAAATACAAAAAAAAAGAGAGCAAAAAATACAAAAAAGAAAAAAAAAAGAAAAGAAAAGAAAAGAAAAGAAAAAATGCAATGCGAAAAAAGGAAAAAAAATGCGAAAAAGAAATGAACAAAAGAAAATGAGAAGAAGCTCGCAAGGTCGAAAACCCGCATCGGGCACCTTGGCAAAAGTTAGAGCCTGAAAAGTGAAGGTTAAAATACCCGAGTGTACCTTAACCGGAACTACGTAAGGCTTGATTCCCATGTTTGGGATACGTAGGCAACTTCATCATGAAGTCCAGCCCCCAACGCTTTCATAGCGTCTCAGTCCATGCAATGGTTCCGACTTCATTCCAAAGCCTAGTTACCAACGCCTTCCAAGGTGATTGTGTCCATATATCTGTTATGACCGTCTTCGTCATCTCTGTGTCCAAGAGTTCGACCATCACCAATGAAGACTGTCTGCGGACTGCTGCGGCACCATCCAAACAAGGGGCAACTTTCCGTTGCCACGAGTCGTCGCAAGACGCCATTCAAACCAGGGGCAACTTCCCGTTGCCATCCACCCCCTTTAAACCAGGGGCAATTTTCCATTGCCTCTGATCCGAGGTTGCGCATCTCAAAGAGTAAGTTCCATGCTCGTTGAGCATCAGCCGTTTGCAAAATAGTTTTTGAAAATTTTTACTGAGGTTGACTATTTTCTCGAAAACTATTTCATTTTCCAAAACTGGACCATTTTCTTGGACCCAAAAAGGAAAATTTTCATTGCTTGTAGCCTGACTTGCATGGCTTTCAAATCAGAAAATTGAACGAGTACGTTAATCCGACTCTCATTTTGATCAAAACTGTTTTAGTAAAAAACCAAAAAAAATGGTCAAAGTGATGAACTAGGGGCACAGTTGAGTCAGGCGTTCTGTCTTTCCCCCGTTGTCGACGTACTTGCCAGGAGGGCACTGCACCCACCAGAAGAAATAGCGGTGAGCTAACGGCATCGGGCGTGAACCCGCAACTTTCTATTCATCCATTAATCACCTCGGGGAGGGACGAAAAATGAGAGAATAAAGAATAGAGAAGTGTAAGTTGAGAGAAAAGTGAGCCAAAAGGTTTTGAGAGAAAAACCTAGCCTGAGGGCCGAGTGATGTGAGAATCACAAATCAGAAAGGGTGGGAAACAATACCCAGAAGAACTGGCTCCTCGTGATCTGAGGTCCCCCGTCGTCGTCAACGCGTCTGTGTGTCGTGTCTTTGTCGTACCTCAACCTTTGTTTTAGGTCTCTTCCGAGCGTGTCTCGTTGTGTTTTAGGTCGTGTACCTCTTTGTTTGAGCCCTCCCCGCTGTGTTCAGTGTAGGCTCGATACCCCGGTTGAAAACCCTTATTTAATTTCGAAAGATAATCATTTATGCTCAGAATGCTGTGCCATTCTCTACATTTGGGCCAACCAAAAGAAGGAAGGGAAAAGTTGGGGCATCTGAGCACGTTTCAACCCTAGCCGGTTTTACCTCCGTAGTCTGTCTTGTCAGATTGGGCTGTTTGTTCGGGATTTGCTGTGTGCAGAATGAACCAAATGCTGTGTTATGGGCTGTATGAAGATTAATCCCCAACAGAGTAAGGGCTGTGTGTCCAGAAATCAGGCAGTGGGTTGTTTGGGTTTATTTGTTGTTGGCTGTTTAGTTATCTGATTATTACAGTGCAAGTGTTCAATTTTCAGACAACCAATCAATTTCATTTACATTGAGGTGTAATATGGTGTGATGCGATGCAAAGTATGAAATGTAAACACTTTTTCAGATAAAAAGCCTGTTTCATTTCATCATCTTTTCAAATACACAAGTTTTGGAAACAAAAACCTGCCTGCGGCAGTACAAGGTAATCTAACTACCAACAAAAAAAGAAAAGTACAAGAAAAATAACAAAGAATCTGTATCCATGACGAGCACTCCGGGGGGCCATCAGTCTGTCCTAGTCCTCTTCCTGGACGAAGGTCCAGGAGCATCATCAGCATCGTCGTCAGAGCCCGAGCTAGTGCTGTCTTCGGTCTCCTCCGCCTCCGACTCTGCCTCCGCCTCTGACTCCTCGTCATCATCATCATCAGGGACTGGAGCTCGCGAGCTACTCCCGATATGAGTGCGCCCCGCCTTGGTCCGAGGAAATGCTCTGCCCTCCTCATCTCTCCCTCGGGCAGGGACGGAAGGTCCAGCTGGAGCACCTCCTGCCATAGGAATCTGGAAAGGAGACTGAAAAAGTACACAAAAGGGAAATGCATCAGTATTCTGTGGACAGTTCATCAGTGCAGAATGCAATGTATGACTACAGTGTGTGAATGCCGTGAGCAGTTTATCAGTGCAGAATGCAGTGTATGAGTACAATGTGAGAGTACTGTGGACAGTTTATTAGTGCAGAATGCAGTACACAACGAGAGAATGCCATGAGCAGTTTATCAGTGCAGAATACAGTGTATGAGTACAGTGTGTGAATGCCGTGAGCAGTTTATCAGTGTAGAGTATAGTGCAGAATGCAGTGTATGCAGTGTATCAGATGCTGTGAGATTAGTGTATCAGGTGTCGTGCCGTGTATCAGATTATGCGAAGCAGTGTATGAATGGTTTGAGGCCAGTGTCAGAAGAACATACCGGAATGCTGTAGAGGGCCAGGAGATTAAAGGTCCGCTGAAGCATCCCCATCATAGAGGCATTCATCGCCAATGACTGCCGGGTATACTCAGAAGAAGCCTGCAAAAGTATCAGATGCATCAATATTCTGTGGAATATCAAATAAGCTGAAATGAAAAGACTGTACGAAATGCAGTAATACATACCGGAGGTAAGTCGGGGACACCGACAAACTCATGATCAGCTGGCGGAGGGGCGAAGGGGATCTGATAGGCCGCCCCACCCTGCCCTCGGAACGTCAGTGCAGCGGGCAAGGCGGGCCAGCCAGTCCCCCGTCCTCCCTGAACTCCGCCCCTGCCCCGAACTCGGGCCCTCCTCGAAGCCCCTGCTCCAGCTCCCGCTCCTGCCCCAGCCGCTGGCGCCACAGGCCTGGCCCCCTCTGCTCGACGGCCGCCGCTCAGAGGTCGCATAAGGTACATCTGCACGTACTCTCGGTAGTCGCCGATGCCTCTGAAACGGGTCGCCTCCCAGCCGATAGTGTAATCGGCCATCTACTCGATGGTGAGCCTCTCGGTCTCCCTTATGTCCGCAGGAGGGTAAACCGGGACTATCTGCTCAGGTAACCCTAGGGTCTGGCGTAGGAAACCCTCACCCAGGTACCAAGCCCAACAGACCGGGCCCTCCAGCAAGATCCGGAAACGCGAGGTCTCCTCAGCACTGGCAAACCGATCCCGCGTCATGGCCGGCAATGGAAAGGCCGCCACGTGATCTGAAAGTGACATACAGTTTGTTATCTATCGCTATTGAAACATGCAGTGGAAAAGCGAAGCTTAAATGAACTGCAAGTAAAACATACCTCGGCAGGGGTAATGGTGTCGAAGTAACGGCGGAAGAAGCTGAAAGTCTCTCGCGGCCTCCGGGTGCATCTCCCGTCGAAGCGTCGTGAGAAAGGGACGACCAGAGGAGTCTCCGCGATTGGTACGGGAGCGAGCCTAGGAAAGTAGGCGTAAACCCACAACTGCAAGATAAATACCAGTGCATTTATCAGATAAAGCAGAATACAGAGTAAAGCAGAAATGGCAGAGTCGTGTGTTGTGCAGTGTATTGTGTACAGTGTACAGTGTGAGCAGTGTACAGTCAGTGTAAAGCAGAATGTATGTGTGTGCCGTGTGTACAGTATACAGCAAGTATAAAGCAGACTACAGTGTGTGCAGTGTACAGAGTATAGAAAATATAGGACAGAAATGAAAAGCGGAGAAGAAATGTACCTTCCAAGCCCGCCAGTAGCCTCCGAGCAACTGGCCGCTGCCGTGGGAAGCTGAGCTCATGTACCCGTAGAGAGTGGCCAGAGCGGCGCCACCCCAATCATAATGCAGGATGTCTCGGACGTCCACCAGTGCGCTGAGAAGGCAGAGAGGCACGGTGTTCGCCCGGTCGGCGAAGATGGTCGTCCCGAATAAGAACATGAGGAAGCTGCAGGCGTACCTCTCCACGGCCTCCAGGGTCATCGGGGCTGCATCAACAAGAGTGGGCTGGACCCTAAACTGTACCTCGAACCAGGAGTACTGCACAAAGCCTAGGTAAGCAAGAGATGGCGCCTCACCTAGCAGATGGACCTGAGCGGCGGTCCACTCGTCCATGTCAACATCAAAGGGGATCGGATCACCCCCTACCCCGATGCCTGTGAGCATCGAGAAATCGTAAGGGGTCATCGTCATGTCCCCTGCTGTGGAGAAATGAAATGAATCGGTGGTGTCCCACCACCTCTCTGCCAGAGCGGCGAGGAGAGGTCTGCACGTAGTAAGCCTGGAGAGTCCTCGGCAGAAGGCGCCGAAACCCGCCCGGTCCACTATACGGCGGACCGCATCAGGAAGCTCGTCGTACCACTCCCGAGCGCCAGTGTTCCCATACCCGCGAATGGTATGGGAATCCTCCTGTAAACAGAAAATAACAATTGCAAGACAACATTCAAAATGTAGTTTTGAGAAGCATACGGATGTAGCATGTGTGCAAGTTTAACAGATTTAAGCAAATACCGGGTGCCGGTGTGCTTACAGTGAACTACAGCGTGTGATGTGTCAGCGTGTTCGGGTGGTTCAGTGCAGATGTAGCATGCGTGCAAGTTTAACAGATTTGAACAAATGCCGGGTGCCGGTGTGCTTACAGTGAACTACAGCGTGTGATGCGTCAACGTGTTCGGGTGGTTCAGTACAGTATGGCATGTGTGCAAGTTTGACAGATTTGAACAAATACCGGGTGCCGGTGTGCTTACAATGAAATACGTGTGATGCGTCAACATGTTCGGGTGGTTCGGTATAGTATAGCATGTATGCATAGTTTGACAGATTCAAGCGAATGCTGGGTACCAGTGTGTATGCAGTGAAATACAGTGTCTTTGGGTGATTCAGGGCTAGTGCAGTGTGTGTGCATGTGACAGTTTCAAGCAGATATCAGTTGCCCGTATGTTTACAAACAACTACAACATATAGGGTATCTGAGCTAAAGCAGTTAAAGAGTACAACTAACTACGACAGTTTTGTATCCTACATTGCGGAAAGTAAAGTAAAGAAAAGAGAGTTACCTCGGAAGTGCCGAAGGACAGGTGGGAGGTAGGCTCACGCAGTAATAGCTCGGGTGGTACGTGCCTCTCGAAGCTCCGGAACTGGCGGAGTCCGTCGGGGGGCAGAACATGAATCGCCGGCCGGTAGGTCGCCGGGTCGAACGGGCGCTCGCTCAAAGGTAGGAGCTCGACCCCGGGATCCATCTCGTGGTCCGGGGGAGTCCCGCCGCGTGGAATGTCGTCCGCCATGTCAAGAATGATGAGAAAATAGCCGGAGGAAGGAAAACCGGGCAAGAATACGAAGAGTCAACCGAAAAGTCAACTCCTGAGAAGGTCAAAAATGGCCGGAAAGGCCGGGATGTGAAAATGGTATGGAAATCAAGAGGAAAGCGAGGGGAACAAACCCCGAAAAAGTGGGAACGGCAAACGAGGCACCGAAACAAAGTTTTGTTCGGTTGAAAATGTCCGAAACGCGAAGAAAATCACGAATCTGACGACGAAACGGGCGTAGAACGCGAAAAAACGGGCAAAAGAGGAGAGGAAAACGCTCTAGAGAGAGAGAGTGTGAGTTTTCGGCGGAAAGGAAAGTAAGAAAATAGGGTTTGAAACCCTATTTTAAAACACTCGATGTGAAATGCCGAATCTGCCCCGACTCAGCAACTTTTTGCCGGTCGGCAATATTTTGTGTCGGCCGGCAGTATATTGTGCCGATGGAGTTATTTTGCAGCCGGTGGACAGCCGGTGGCCTCCCCTCCCGGCCGGTGGTGTTCCCACAACCTTGTGTAGGCCATATGAGCAGTTTTTGGTCTTCATAGCTCAAGAAAGTGCAAGAAAGTGCATCCCCGCCGATCAACCGGCCTCCGTTTTGACCTTAGACCGCGTCTTCTGTGCGTAGCACTCCAACTCGTGCAAGGTTGTATCCTTTGGTATCCTTTTTGCCTCTTACAAGATCCAAAAGTTACCCCGTGTGCATTGCACGCGTTCATCGCACTATTTCGACGCATTACATCGCGCTGTCATGCGCCTCACAGTTGCATTGTTATGCACATACTACATGCGTTGTAACACGCACCCCTTGCATTGTCGTGCACATCTCTCATGCATTGTCATTGCATTTTTTTTTACTACAAGCGTTGTCATGTATTTCAATGCATACGTCGCCTCGCGCATCGTTCGCGTTGTTGTGCATTCTCTTACCATTCATTGTCGTGCATTCCGAAACACGTGCGTTGTTACGCATTTAAGTCCGTTTGCATCATTTTACATTTCGTGTGGCATACGTGTCACGCTGGGCATCATTTTGCATTTTATGAGGCACGCGTGTCTCATTTGTTTCATTTTTGCATCTTATGAGGCATACGTGTCTCATTTGTTTCATCTTTGCATCTTATGAGGCACACGTGTCTCATTTGTATCATTGGTATCGGCATGTGTGCCTCATTTGTATCGGCACGTGTGCCTCATTTGTATCGGCACGTGTGCCTCATTCCCATCGGCACGTGTGCCTCATTTACATTGGTACGTGTACCTCATTTGCATAGAACATGCATTCACTCGCACTGTTTTGTGCATTTAAAATCTCGCGCTGTCTTGCGCATCGCACTGTTTTGTGCATTTCAAATCTCGCGCTGTCTTGCGCATCGCACTGTTTTGTGCATTTCAAATCTCGCGCTGTCTTGTGCCTCGCACTGTTTTGTGCATTTCAAATCTCACGATGTCTTGCGCATTGCACTGTTTTGTGCATTTCAAATCTCGCGCTGTCTTGCGCATCGCACTGTTTTGTGCATTTCAAATCTCGCGCTGTGTTGCGCCTCGCACTGTTTTGTGCATTTCAAATCTCGCGCTGTCTTGCGCATCGCACTGTTTTGTGCATTTCAAATCTCGCGCTGTCTTGCGCATCGCACTGTTTTGTGCATTTCAAATCTCGCGCTGTCTTGCGCATCGCACTGTTTTGTGCATTTCAAATCTCGCGCTGTCTTGCGCATCGCACTGTTTTGTGCATTTCAAATCTCGCGCTGTCTTGCGCATCGCACTGTTTTGTGCATTTCAAATCTCGCGCTGTCTTGCGCATCGCACTGTTTTGTGCATTTCAAATCTCGCGCTGTCTTGCGCATCGCACTGTTTTGTGCATTTCAAATCTCGCGCTGTCTTGCGCATCGCACTGTTTTGTGCATTTCAAATCTCGCGCTGTCTTGCGCATCGCACTGTTTTGTGCATTTCAAATCTCGCGCTGTCTTGCGCATCGCACTGTTTTGTGCATTTCAAATCTCGCGCTGTCTTGCGCATCGCACTGTTTTGTGCATTTCAAATCTCGCGCTGTCTTGCGCATCGCACTGTTTTGTGCATTTCAAATCTCGCGCTGTCTTGCGCATCGCACTGTTTTGTGCATTTCAAATCTCGCGCTGTCTTGCGCATCGCACTGTTTTGTGCATTTCAAATCTCGCGCTGTCTTGCGCATCGCACTGTTTTGTGCATTTCAAATCTCGCGCTGTCTTGCGCATCGCACTGTTTTGTGCATTTCAAATCTCGCGCTGTCTTGCGCATCGCACTGTTTTGTGCATTTCAAATCTCGCGCTGTCTTGCGCCTACGAATTGATGGTTTGGCTATTTGTGAAATAATGTGGAAGTGAAGAAATGATAAAAGTGGTAAATGGATAATGTTGTAGAGATGTTTGCAACAAAGAAACATTATGAAATACTTTGCATTGCATCATGTTCTCATTTGATTTATTACCGTTATTGCACATTAGGAAATAAGTTGAAAAAAAAGTTTATCTTGAGAAAGACTAATATTGTAATGAGAACTATGGAAATGTGATATGGGGCAAATACATGGTAAGTTCGGATAGGGGGTGTAGTTGATTTTGATAAGTTGGCCTGAGTGTCCATGGTGAAAGACCAGAAAACTACGCAGATAGGAGTCGAGCCTTCTAATTAATACCGGTAAAAATGATAGTTTGGTAGTACTCATAGAGTCTACTTGCAGACACCAGCCTAGGGATTACCAGTGTCGTATTTACCGCCCCTATTGATTAAAATTGGAAATTTGAAAAGTGCTGAAATGCCAAGCTTTTATTGGAAAGATTGAGATTGCTAATTTTTATTGAAATGGGGATTTAATGAGGAGCATGAAATGAAATTTCTTCAAAAGAGCATGGCACAGCATTGACATTTGCATCTTTATTGAGAATTGCATAACTGTATATACTTTGTCAGAATTCTTTACTGGGCTTTATGCTCACCCCAATGGGGCTTTGCTGCAGGTAAAGACGTGGTGATCCCGCCAAGTTGAAGGCGCGAATAATTGTAAAGAGTAAATAACTCTTTTATTTTCATTGTGAATTTTGTAAAGCCAAGGGCTAATGTGTTTGGGTCCGAGAGGCTATTTTGTGTAATCGGGCTATTGCCTTGGAAGATGTAAGCCCTTAAGGGCATTTTATTGTTTTGAGATTTGATGTTTCACATGCTATTGATTCATGTATCTCTTTACCTTGTGTATGTATATCATATGTGGAACTTTTGTACTAAACCCATTTATTATATATGTAAAGTTGGAAGGTTTATTGCCATGATGCAATGAATGTTACTCAATGTGGGTGGTTCATGTCGAATTATTTTGGGGCGTAACAACTTGGTATCAGAGCTACCGGGTTTGAATACTTGGGGCTCGCGGGCAGTGATTGTTATACCACAATGGGTTCGTTTCGCATGATTAGGAAATGTTTTGTCTATGTGATTTTGTGACAGCATGCTTATGTGACTATGTGGGTGTGGGATTAGACTTTTGGGATGTTATTGCGCCTATTAGATTCCTTGAGGTCTTATTAGAAGGGTACCTGATCAATACTTATTCTACTAAGAATTCTTGGTTTCTCATGGGACGAATTGCATCGCTAAAGGATAATTTGTATGTGCTTACGTGACTACATGCTTATGTGGAGTGAATTGAATTGTTTGCGTGTTAGAATGTATATAATTGTATTAGTTTAATGTGTGAGGCAAGTTGTGAGCACATTTGGAATTATGTGCTAATTTATATATCATGTACCTTAATTAGGATGTCGGGAAGGGTTCAAGGCCATGGTGGTAAGAGTGTGTGCCTCGGGGAGGCTATTGCATCGTGCACTCGGTTGATTTTGTTTTTGAATTTTATAGGGTGTCTACACAAGTAAATAGAGGATGGATGAGTAATAGGAGTGTCGGTAGGGGCATGGCGGTTCCCCTAGCACCTGTCGTTACAGCATCGGCTGTCGGCGAGAAAGTTGCACGCGAGGTTGTGAGAGTGGTAAGAGATGCCCTAACTTGCAATGAGGGGGACAACTGGCGTACCCTCAAGCTTACTAGGGAGTTTCTTTGCCCCAATCCACTGGAGTTTTTGGGAGAGGTAAGACCGCTGGAGGCGGATCATTGGTTAGAACAGATTACCAAGACTCTTGACACGCTCAGAGTCGAGGACGAGGGGTTGAGGGTTTCCTTGGCGACCTTCCAATTGAAGGGGGAAACGAATTATTGGTGGAAGTATGTGAAAGGTACCATAAGTGCCACATGGGTTGCGTTTATCAAGGCCTTCTTGGCTAAGTATTTCCCTCCTTCTGCTTGGGAACGGTTAGGGAAATAGTTTGTTGAGTTACGTCAGGATGTTACTCCTTTGGCTCAGTTTGAGAGGAGATTCACTAGTTTGTCGAGATTTGTTCCAGAATTGGTGGTAGCAGAGGAGCGCCGTTGTTATGAGTTTGAGAGGCAGTTGTGTGATGATATCCGGGAGAGGGTGGTTGGATCTATGTGGAGGAATTATTTTGATCTAGTTGAGGCGGCGGCCCATACAGAGGCCATGGCTAGCAGCGTTCGTCAAGTTAGGAAGGAGGCCACTTCGGTAACTCTTACAGTTCGTAAGCACACTAGACTTAGTAAGAGGTGGATGCGAGAACATGCTCACTCCCAGACTCGGTCCTTGTTTTCAGCAGGGGTTTCGAGCTTGTCCGTTGGGGGATCTAGTGGGGTTCAGGCTCCAATTCCGGTTCAGAGTTGGAAGGCCGTTGGTTGTTTTGATTATGATCAGCGGGGCCATGCTAGACGTTTTTGCCCTTTACGTGTAGATCCTTCCGGTGTTTCAGAATCTAGTCGGGCCTTGTCCTATCAGTCCAGTCGGGGATGTTATCGGTATTAGACCCAAAAAGGCCAGGCTTCGGAAGCTTCGCGAGGGTCGACTTTTAAACCAGCGCGATGGTATCACCCTTGAGAGGTACTTTTGTTTTAGAAGATCTATGTTATAAATTGTGAAACTTTTGTGATTGATCGGTGTGTTGTAGGATGTTGAGGCATCGTGGTTATATGTTGTGTATGTATTGTTGTTTGTTACCCTCATGTGTTGGGGCTTGCTAATGCAACTTGAATTCCTTGTTATATGTGTGAAATGACATGTGTAAATGAAATTGGTGATCCTAGTACTACTGTATATCAACTGCTGAATTTTGCGATGGTCTTGAGGTGGCCTTTGACACTTAGTTAGTCTAGAAATTGTTGATGGGGATTGAGAATTCTATGGAAATTTTTGTGTCTAGCGTAAGGCTAGGATGAGGGCCAAGATTTATTGTAAAGCTTTTATTGTGTTAAGTTTAAGAAAAGTAAGACCTTGGAAATTTGAGAAGGTTGGTGGAAGTGATGTAGAAATGTCTAAGGGAGTGTGAGATTCACATCTCGGAGTAGTGAGAATGATGCTTGGGTGTGTTGCTTAATGTTTGGAATTGTTGATTAGCGAGTTCATAGCGGTCCTATCGATCGTAAATAGGGTTAGTGTTGTGTCAAGGTCGGTTGTGAGTTAATAATTGTGCGTGTGGAATGAGTTTGCAGTGTTGTTAGCTTTTGGTGAAGTTTTGAGTGAAAAGAATCCCATGGGTAGACGCTTGAAATATTACTAGGGTGATGGATGGTTTGTGTTTTCAAGTGATGAGTGTACTGCTTGTTGGTAAGAAGTGTCTTGGGTGGCTGGGATCATACGATTGCCATCGACCTATTCGGTCTTGTGTTGAATGCAAAGAGTGTGTTGGCCATCTAGGCATATGAATAGAATTCCTTTGGGAATGATGTGTAGGTGCTTGAAGACCGGGAGCGGAAACTCCCGGGTGATTAGTTAAGTTGAGAGGTATCAAGATGGGTGACAAATAGTCACATTACAATGGTTTAGATGCGGGTTATAAAGTTGATCTCTTGGAAAATTAGTACATTTTGGCTGGAAAGCGGTGTGGTGCCGTGGGTTGTGCCTAGGGAGTTGGGCCTTGCGCTTGTGTGTGGTTATCGGTGTGTGCGTCTCTGTGTAAGTTTTGAAGTCCATGAATTGGGGTAGAGTGTCAGTTTCTTGATTGGGAATACTCATAGGTCTTGGGCGTAGTTGGTCCTTCTTGGTTAATGTTTGTGTTGGTATGGAACTTTTGGAGTTCGAAAGGTTGTGTGTGTTACACTTTTAACACCAGGTTATTTCAATTGTTGTTGTTATGAAAATATAATTGTCGTATTCCGAAAGTCACTGTAGGTATGATGGATGTGATTGGGTGATGGTTAGGATTCACCGGTTGTTTGTTGGGAAGATAAATGGATAGTAATTGTTGGTTTTTGAAAACTTTCATGGCATTTCTATTTTAACTAAAACCCTTGGGTGAGATTTTAAAACTTGTTCTAGGAAAATAATTACAAAATAAATTGCTCTTACTCGAAGTTTGTAATACGACTCCAAAAGGGGGAGGGGTACAAATCCAAGTAAAATTTTGGGAAAAAAAATATATTTAAATTAAATTAAATTTTCTTTCAAGATGACAAGAACAATCCTTATTTTAATTAGTTTATTTGATCACGCCATTTTCTTGTGTGAATAATAACTTGCGGGGTAATAATAATGTTATTGGCCAAACGGAATGGTATAAATGTCATATTCTGTTAATTAATATTGTGAAAATGCTATGTTATGTTGTTACGGTTGTGGCATCACCATGTGGGTGATGGGTGTTGTTGGTTAACGACACCTTGGAGAAAATGTTTTGCATATAAAGAGATGACTTTTACCAATAATTGAGAAAAAGATGAAAACCTTCTTTTGAAATTGAGTTGTTAAGTATTGTACCCTTATGGTTGTGATGGTATAACCACTTTGATTGTATTTCTAAATCTTGAGTTTTTTACATTTGGTTATGTGAATTGATAGGCGTTGTAAGAACTTGTTAGACCAGAGTCTTGTCTTGAGCCGAATTTTGTTGTAACCTTTTCCTTAAATGAGGTAACCAAGGGTGTTGTGGTGAAAATCTAGTTCCTAATCTTGTTGGAGTGCTAAGTGTAGAAAGTGTTTGGGCTAGTGGTGGTGGATACCCAGGGGTGCGTGTGGTTGCCATGGTTGTTGTTGTTCTTGTCTCATAGACTCAGTTAGTGGTGTGAATCGAGGGGAAGCTTGTGACCCTTTTCTTGTGTTCTTGACTAACTCGGTATCCTTGGTGTTCCTGGAGTCGGGGTAGTATTTCAAATTTGGTTGCGACCGGAAGTCGGTGTTGTGTTTCCTTGGTTGGTTGGGAGGTCTTCCTTGACACCGTTTGAGGCCTTGTATGACCGACCTTGTAGGCCACCAGTTTGTTGGGCCGAGGTAGGGGATGCACCATTGTTGGGTCCGGAGATCATTAGAGAGGCAACCAAGAAAGTTGCTCTCATCCGAAAGAGGTTAGCTACGGCCCAAAGCCGATAGAAAAGTTCTGCCGATAAGAGGAGACGACCTCTGTTCTTTGAAGTGGGCAATCATGTGTTCCTTAAGATCTCACCTAGGTGAGGTTTGATGAGGTTCAGTGAGAGTGGTATGGTGTCTCCGAGATTCATTAGGCCTTTCGAGATATTGGAGAGGATCGGAGAAGTGGCATACCGGTTAGTTTTACCGCCACAATGTGTTACACGTGTCTATGCTTAGGAAGTACGAACCCGACCCTTCTCTTGTGTTAGATAGGGTTGATTTGGAGGTAGATGAGGATGCCTCTTACGAGTTCAAATCCTAGATACCCGAGAACAAATGTTTCGGGATAAAACTATGCCGTTAGTGAAGGTGTTGTGGAGATACCACAGGGTGGAAGAGGCAACTTGGGAACGAGAGGCGGAGGTCCGCTCCAAGTACCCGGACCTATTTGAGCATCCTTTGTTGTTTTGTTTTACTTGTAATGTTCCCCAGTATTTGAAGAGAAAAAGTGTTAAGTTGTTGATCATGTGTAATATAAGTGTTGTTAATCTAAGTGTAAGATTGTGGAAGATCGATACTTTGCTAAAAGGTGTTTTATTCCATGTGCCTTGTAAAATGATTGTTGCTTTGATTGAAATGATGATGAAAATTTGTGGTAAATGTAGATTACTATAAATATTGCAACTCGATAATGTTGTGAAGAATGATTATGTTGTTAGAATACTCTCGTTTGCTGAGTTTATTTAAATTTCGGGAGTTTGTTCAAATTTCGGGGACAAAATTTCCTAAGGTGGGGAGGTTATGACGACCAGGTCTTTATGTTTTTCCTTCTTCTCCCTTTTCTCTTCACTTTGTCCTCTTTTACCCTCGTTGAGTTTAAAACGTCCGAGAATAATTCTTGAAATTGAGGTCCTTATTCTTGTTGTGTCTATGTTGAATATCATTTGTTGTGGAAAATGCGGGGTCAGGTCCGGAGTGCTCGGAAGCGAAGTGGAAAATTTCTGGGCTATTGGGCCGGGCCGCATGTGCGAGACCTTGGGTCGCACGTACGGGATGGAGGCCACAGGTTGCAGGGGATAAGGCCGCACGTGCGGGAGTGGGCGAGTTGGGAGGTGTTGCACACTACCTAAAAGGCATCTGTGGAGGGACGTGCGGGATGAGCCCCACACGTGCGGGGATGAAGGCCGCAAGTGCGGGATGGGCACTCCGCACGTGCCGCACTCTGGGCAGTCCGAACCCTATTTTTTTTACACTTTTTGGTCCGAATGTATAACCCCTTTTGCTTATTTTTCTCTCATTCTAAACCTAATTTCTCTTCCCCTTCTCTCTAGAAAACACCTCAAACATCGAAAAACTCTTTGATTCTTGTGATTCTTGGCTCAAGATCATCACCAATCCATCTCCACTCTTGAAGATCAGAGCTAGGGCTTTCTTGGTATAGGAGGAATTGAAGGCTTCTCCCTCTTGATCCTAGGGTTTCACCTCCATTTCTTCATTAAGCTTGAGGTAGGGACTTTCTTGAGTTATATATACATATTTTGCAAGATTAAGTGTTGGTTTCATACTTCTCTTAAATTTATTTTCGAAATTTTTACGTTTGTTTCAAAAATCATGAAATTTCTCAAAAGGGAGTTTAAAGGTTCAAGTGTTTCTATGTTGATCCTTAAGATCTTGTACTTATTATCTCATAAGGTTGGTTTTGATGAACTTTCACCATGAAATGAGAGTTGTTTGGTTTTGATGCAAAACCCTGGAATTTGGGGATTTCAGAAAATAAGGTAATATCTATGAAACTTTTCACCATTTTGTGTCAAGAAGATGAATGAGAATAAACCTCATAGCTTGTTTGCTAAAAATGGAAACCTATTTGTTATTTGAGACACAAAATGTTATTTTAACATGTTGATAAATGCTTGAAATTGTGTTGTTGGAAAGTAGTGAATGATTAAGCACCATGGAATGTGAATGTAGTGAAATTTTAAAGAAATTATTTTGAGAACATCACATATTGCCTTGAAGAGGCTAGCTTGTTGAGATTTGAGCATGAAAAGAAAGTTATTGTTGCTACGAATTGATGGTTTGGCTATTTGTGAAATAATGTGGAAGTGAAGAAATGATAAAAGTGGTAAATGGATAATGTTGTAGAGATGTTTGAAATAAAGAAACGTTATGAAATTCTTTGCATTGCATCATGTTCTCATTTGATTTATTACCGTTTGTAACAAGCCCGCGGGGGGGACCTCGCTACAGCTCGGACTCGACTTTTGTTGTCACGGTTCTAAATCTGAACCAAAGAGTCCAAATCCGGCAAATCGTTTTAGGAAAACTGATTTTTGAAACAAGTGCCAAACATGGACTGCTTTGCCAGATACAGAGTCGCCACCTAAATATTTTATTTTGGGAAATTTAGGAAACCCTGACTCGGTGCCGAAAGGCCACGTGTCCGTCATCACCAAAGCTGCCTCGGCTCGGGAACTTGGGTACGATTGGGGAAGGTCACTTCGTGAGCACCCCCGCTCGCCCGGTCATAGACCGGCCTCTACTAACCATTTTTGATATCAATTTTTGAAAAACATTGTGAGTTCCTATTCCGCGGTTATTAGCCGTAGGTTACTAGAATTGATGATGACCTTCCAGGAGTACTAAGCTTCAAGATAGACCGAGACCGTCGTCCAGATCTGGACAAACATTCTCATGTTTGCTTTTTGAAAATGGTTTGCTACCCGTAGGTAGGCTTGAATACATATTTGATGATTCATTCCAATTCAGATAACCCCAACCTGTGTCACCCACAGGGCATTCAGGCGAGATATATCAGATAAAGCCACATAGCCTCATGGGTAAGCATGCATTCATGGCATTCACTCACACAATGCAAGGATTGCTAAAGCATATTAAAACTCACCGGAAGTACTCCAAGCCAAAAATAGAAACATACATTAGAAATCATGCATGACCCTAGTATAAAAAAATGCCAATGCAACACATGCCAAAATGCAACATAGTAGGCTCGGCTATTTCGAAGATGGCAGATGAAATGTACTGCTGAACATGTATTTCAATTTGTATTGAACAGTACAATGCAGTTTAGTATGATGCGCCGAGCCCGATGCATGTAATACAGATTGATGATGCAAACATGCTGTCATACTGTATGCTTAATTGAATATGCCCTAATCTAACCATTCAAAAGCGGCATAAATAAAAAGGCCCAGGAGAAGAGAGGGTTGGGGTTGGAAAAGACATACACACACTCAGCCCACACTTATTACAGTTGTGCCCTCACCTCGGAGGGTCCGAATAAATAATCAGGTCCAAATATTACAGTCCCCAAATAAAAGGAATATTACAGTTCCATACAATATATACAGAATTCTAATTTAATTAAAGAATTTAACTAAGAAAGCAAATAAAACTGGCGCGGCAAAAAGCCAGGGACTGTTCTTGCTTCTGATGGATGGATGCATGTCCGGACTGTCTTGCGCGAAAATCCACCGGAATGCCCCAATTAGCCTCTGTTTAGCAGTTATCCTCGAAATGCGTGCGAATCTCAAAAAAATTGCTGGTTCCTGATTTTGCTGCGACAGAGAGCAGGAAAGGGGCATAGCAATTATTGGACAATGTATGCATGTCTCGACCTCGTTGCCACCAATTCACGCATTATCGAGGCATGATGCCGAGGAGTCGAAATGCACAAATCCAATATAGGATGAATGCACATGAAACTACACGCTAAACCTAACTCCTATCATTGGATAATCCGGAGTGTCGGTGACTGGGGAATTGAAGCACCATTCGTCACTCGGAGTAGAAATGTACCTCGTTTCCTTTTGCGCCGGACTAACTTCCTATTCCAGGATCATGATTGCAATATGCATTGGTATGCATGAAATGCCAACTAATATACAATTCCTAACATACACATGCTATGAAATAAACATGCCTCGAAATGCGTGCACACGGGCACGCAAACCGAGGCAATGAATAGAATGCTTAAAAAAGATGCCTCGAAATGCGTGCCACACGGGCACGCAACCGAGGCGATGATAGATGCAATGAAAATGAGAGACCTTGAAGTACGTTGCACACGGGCACGCAAACCGAGGCGATGACAGATACAATGAATAATGAGAAATGGGCTTATACCAACATAAGTGAGCCTCAGCACACTCACATCGGATGCCGTCGGATGAAATGAGTGCTCGAAATGCGTGCACACGGGCACGCAAACCGAGGCGATGCTAAATGACATTGGAAAATGACAAAGGACTTATACTAACATGAGAGAGCCTCAGCCACACTCACATAAGATGCCGATGGCAGAAAATGAGGTGCCTCGAAATGCGTGCACAATGGGCACGCAAACCGAGGCAATGCAAAATGCAATGAAACATGGGCAAAAATGTATGCAAGATGCCATGGAATTTTAGCAACAAAACATGGGGGAAAAACAGTCCGAAATGAAGCGAAATGAACATGAAATGCAAGAAAATGACCCGAAATGCAACATTAGGCATCCGAAATGGCCTATAGCCATGCTAAACATGCACAACATGGGCATGCAATGCAAAGACAGAAGCTAGACAGTCCCAAAATAAGCACTTTTCCTAGTTATAAAACATTGGCCAAACAGCAAAATAGGTATGGCAAAAAATAGCATACAAGAATAGGGACCAAGATAGGGGTAATGAAGCAAGTGGTATAAGCTAAACCCAAACTGAAAATATTCCTTCTACAACACTGAAGATGGACCAAAAATATTGAACATTTACAGTATATGGCAGCCTCAAAAATCAGTATACAACATGCTAAAAATATGATGCAAATAAGGCTTCAAAAGGTGCTAAACATGAAGTGTATAAAATAATCACCAAAACAGAAAAAAAATGTGAATGAAACATGAAGTATAGGCCAGAATAAGACCACTTTCAGTTCGGACCAAGGTCCAAAAACAAAACAAAAAGGCTACTAATCATGCAAAATGAGGCCAAATAAGGGATTGAACTACAAGTGACATATGGAAACACCAAACAATGTGAGCCCTTCTCCAATATTTGAAGAGGGGCTCAAATAAGCCTCATATCAGTTTACAATATGCTCGAAAATAAATTTCTCATATGTCAAAAATAGCATGCAAAATTATGACATACAAGATGATAATGAAGCAAGTGTATTATGGAGGGCTCAAACAGGGTTTGAGCCTTAATGAGAAGTGAAGATGAGCTCAAAACATGGCCCTTTTCAGTTAGGTCGAAGCTTTGAAACCAAAAGAGATGAGGCTTAGAAATAGATCAAGGAAAGGGTTCAAAAGGATCAAAGGTAACTTACCCTTGAAGATCCAGTTTTTGTTGCTTCTTGGGTTGATTTGCAGCTTCTTTAGCCTTCAAGAATCCCTCCTAGCTGCTGGAAATGAGATGGTGGTGTAGGGCTTGGTGGTGTAGAAGGAATGAAGGTTATGAAGTTAGGGGTTTTTTGAAGAATTGAAGAAAGAGACAATGGAGTTTAGGGTTATCTGGGAGAAGAATTTTAACCCTCATGAAGAAGACCTCAGCTGGTTATATGGTCAAGAAAGGGTTGTAAAAGGGGGGTCAATGGAGAGGAAAACTCTCTCCCAAAAATTATCCTCGGATACAGAAAATATCTGGGGGATATTGCCCACAGCTGGAAAGGGCACAGTGAGGAGAGCACGGCCGGCCCGCTACTTGCCGGAGGTGGCCGGCCGGCCACACCCCTAGCCGGCCGGCTAGGGTCAAAAGGGTCAACCAGCTTTTCTGGCCGGCCAGGTATTGGGGGAGGTAGCCCTATGTGTGTACAACACAACATGTAATTGAAATTTCAAGAAAGTGGGCCCAAGGGGTTCAACAATGGCTCGGAAAGAGAGGGGTCAATAAAGGTCAAGTTGACGCTACTAAGCCGCGCCATGAACTTTTAGGGGCCTCTTCAGGTATGTACATACAGATATGTGGTTGAAAGTTCAAAGAAAAAAGGTCCAAGAGGTTCACATTAGCCCGGAAGAAAGGGGTCAAAAGGGTCAGGTGCCTTAATGGCCGGCATGTAGAACCTTGAGGGCCCTGCCCAGATGCATAGATCACAGATATGTGGTTGAAAGTTGGCAACGCTAGCATCTAAGGTATTTCAACATTAGCCCGGAAGTGTGAAAAACGGGCGTCGGAGGGCGTCGGAGGATGTGATGTCGTATGCTGCAACAATTGCTGGCCTCCCACCCTTCAGTGACCTTCCTTGTGATAAAACAGAGGTACCTGCCAAAAATGAGCGAAAACCGTTGCAAAACGAATGTTCCGGAGCCAAAACACGCAGTTCGGGGTCCCGGAAATGGGCTGTTAAGCACCGAAAATTGTATTCGACTTCGAAGTGGGTTTCTCAGCCCCCAGTGTCCCTCGAAATGGATGAAATAGGATGTATGCCAAAAATCAGAGCAATAGGAGATGGTTAAGCGGTCCCGAACCGAGGCACACGGCCTGACGGCTCCGAAAACCGGGAACCGGACTCCGAAATGGGCAAAATGGCCTACGGCCACCAAATGTAGCCTACGGACATTGAGAGATGGTCTACGGGACCTCTCCCTCCCTTCAGGAAAAGAAACAGAGAAAACCGAGTCTGGTTCGCCAACCGAGACAAGGCACAGAAAAGGGTTCGGAAGTCCGGAGGCAGGGCTTACGGCCGCGACTCTGAAACTTCTGAACGAGCACATTATGCAACATCACCAAGCGCTCAATTGGCGACGTCTGAGTCTTAAGGTCGGTCAAAAATGGGGTGTCTACACCGTTATTGCACATCAGGAAATAAGTTGAAAAAAAAGTTTATCTTGAGAAAGACTAATATTGTAATGAGAACTATGGAAATGTGATATGGGGTAAATACATGGAAAGTCTGGATAGGGGGTGTAGTTGATTTTGATAAGTTGGCCTGAGTGTCCATGGTGAAAGACCAGAAAACTGCGCAGATAGGTGTCGAGCCTTCCGGTTAATACCGGTAAAAATGACAATTTGGTGGTACTCGTAGAGTCTACTTGCAGACACCAGCCTAGGGATTACCAGTGTCGTATTTACCACTCTTATTAATTAAAATTGGAAATATGAAAAGTGCTCAAATGGCAAGCTTTTATTGGAAAGATTGAGATTACTAATTTTTATTGAAATGGGGATTTTATGAGGAGCATGAAATGAAATTTCTTTAAAAGAGCATGGCATAGCATTGACATTTGCATCTTTATTTAGAATTGCATAACGGTATATACTCTGTTAGAATTCTCTACTGGGCTTTATGCTCACCCCTATGGGCCTTTGGTGTAGGTAAAGACATGGTTATCCTGCCAAGTTGAAGGCGCAGAAAATTGTAAAAAGTAAATAACTCTTTTATTTTCATTGTGAATTTTGTAAAGCCAAGGGCTAATGTGTTTGGGTCCGAGAGGCCATTTTGTGTAACTGGGCTATTGCCTTGGAAGATGTAAGCCCTTAAGGGCATTTTATTGTTTTGAGATTTGATGTTTCACATGCTATTGATTCTTGTATCTCTTTACCTTGTGTATGTATATCGTATGTGGAACTTTTGTACTAAACCCATTTATTATATATGTAAAGTTGGAAGGTTTATTGCCATGATGTAGTGAATGTTACTCAATGTGGGTGGTTCATGTCGAATTATTTTGGGGCTTTACAACTCAAGTAATCCCTAGGCTAGTGCCTGCAACTAGGCAAAACAAGAACTACCAAGTAGGCTGCTAACCAGAAGGCACGTGGTACCTACTCCACGCGTGCTTTCGGTCTTTTATCGTGGACATTCAGGCCAACTTAAACAATACCAAACTACACACCCTATCCAAACTTACCAAACATATTTATTCCAAAATATTTCCAAAGTCATCAATTGTTTTCTCAATATAATAAATCAATTTCCAAAAGCATAGCCATAATAATGGATATTCAAAAGCTATGCAAGTGAATGAAATGCCAATGCAAAAAGTATGTAATCTCATTATATAAATTTCCCACAATACTCGATATTTCCTCAATGTAAAACAACAATCATTATCCATATACATGTGAAATATGACACGTGTTCATATTCACAATCAATAACTATTTTCTATTCATGTCCAAGTATATATAAATCATGCTATCTATATCAATTTCTCAAAAATAAATCTCATCCATCTTGTGGATATCTCAATCAGCAAAACATGTGAAAGATCAACATTTCTTAAATAATTTTTGTACCAATCTGTTGAGGGAGACCGCTCGAGCGGTCTATTGGTCACTTGAGCAGTGGTGCGAAGCTCCTAGTATCTTGCATGTTTGCAATCGAGACCATTCGACCAGTTAAGTGGTTGCTCGAGCATAGAATTGAGACTTCCAGTATTTTCACTATAGCTCTACAAAATTTTTGAGACCTTGCGTTTACTGCTCGAGCAAACTCTTCAATTTTGAGCACTTCACTCGAGTGGTAGAAAGTTCACTCGAGCGGTCTGATCAGGACAACACATTTAAAAGTCGATCTAAACACCTTTTCTCTCACTTTTTCCATATCTTTTTTTTTTTCTCTCTAGCAACCATTCCCGAAACCCTAGCCCAAAATAGTTGATTTATCTTGTTTTCACCATAGATCCACCATAGATCTTCGTAAAGTGTTGAAGTACAAGTTTGGTTCTAAAGTTTTACTAATTGTTTTGCAACTTCTTGGAAGTTAGAGTTGGGTTTTCATCCATTGCCTTCAAATCTTGAGGTAGGGAAACTTTTAACTCATTATATTTTTGATTTGGAATATATATGTGGTATTTTCATTATATCTATATAGATATCTAGAAGTATGAAGATTGGTATGTTATCTAATGTATTTGATCTAAAAGGGGTCATCTCTAATGAATTACTTGAAGAGTTTATGTTTTGTGTTGATGATTATGTTATGGGTGATGAGAATTGACTTTTAAATACTTTAAGGGGAAAAGCCCCAATTTTCTTAAAACCCTAGCTTTCAAATTTGCTCAATAAAGGAGATTTGGTTCAATTGGCCTCCTGACGAATGTGGAAAAGGTTTTAGGGTGTCCATGAGCTTTTCGTTTTTATATTTGGCAAATATGGAAAACATGATTTTGGGTGTCCACGAGCCCGCCGTTTCTGGAGTCGAGAAATGTGGAAGAGTAAGGTCTTGGGTGCCCATCACCCCACCGTTGTTAGAGTCGACAAATGTGGGATTATTTTCTATATATATATATATATATGTAAGTGTGGCATGCGGCTCTGATTTTGGGACCTCATAGCGTATTTATACCCCATGTTTTGGACGAGAATTTGTTTTTGACATTACTTAGTTTGACATCATGGTATTACAAAGGAGTGGACATGGGTTTTTCTCATCTTTTTCATGGTGTGATCATATGTATCTTGATTAATTATATAATTTGTTAATGGCATTTCCTACTGGGCAATTGCTTCCCCCCAAAACTAACAACCTTTCAAGAGAAGATGCAAGTGTACCGCCAAAATGAATTGGCAAGGGAGGTCTTTTGGTTGGCAACACAGAGGCTCTTTGATTGTTGATTGTAAAAGCCTTGGGCTCTTTTCGTGTTGGAGATATAACTCCATTTTTTGTGTAATCAAGGAAAATCATTGACAAGATGTAAGCCCTTAGGGTATTTTGTTTGTATTATCTCTTGTGCTTTGAACTATTTACTTTTTCGATAATGTATTAATATAATGATGTAATCATATGAATAGTTCAAGGGGGAAAGAAATAACTTTTGAAACTTGTATCAGATTAGTTAAGACTTTAATTTATTATCATTGAATATAATGTTCTTATATCAGCATAGTGAATTGAGGATGAAATATCAGGGTGTTACAATTTCCAACATTTGCACAATCTTTCAAAAAATCAACTTTTCCCTAACTTCCTAAAAATCTAGGATTTGATCACAAAGAGGATTTCCCTTATTTACAAAGATATTTTTTCCTTCATGCACTCCCAAGAGGCTCATAAGTTCACAAAACAAATTAAATTTAGATAATATCATAAGAAAATCACTTTTTTAGCATTTTCAAAACTCAACATCTCATATCCCAAACCCCCTACTCAATAATTATATCAAAATAAGCAAGGACATGCTAAAATCGTATATATAACTCAAAGAAACTACCTATCTCAAGTTTGGAGAAGAAAAGGTGAGAAAAAATCCAAAATCAATGGTGTCGAAATCTGATCTCCACTGCACACTACGTAGCCCTTGATAAGCTCTCCAAATTTAATGAAAACACAAGGGTCAAAACTCTAATGGATTTAAAGAGATCAAGGAACTTTTTAGGGTTGGTGGGTGTATTCTAGAGAGAGATGAGAGAAAAGAGAGAAAAGTGAAATGTAGAGAGAGAAAGAGAGGAATGAAAAGTGAGGGAGAAGTGTTTGATGGCTCAACTTTTAAGTGATTGGATAGATTTCTTAGAACTGACTCTAGATAGACCGCTTGAGTGATGAATCCTACGCTCGAATGGTGAATTCAAACTCCCAGAATCTCTTTCTTTTACAAACAAACAGCTCGAGCGGTGAAACCTTCGCTCGAGCAGTTAAAGCACACTCCCAGTATTTCAGATTTCAGACCAAAGAACTAGAAGAGCGGGTTTACGGCACGAGCGATAAAAGGACCATACAAGGGGATTCAACTTACGAGTGAGGTGAAAATCAACCTTAGAGTATTCCCATCATTATCGGACTTACTCCAACACCCAAAGACGCATGTTGACACCTCGGAAAACACATTAGGATGGAAATGAATAATCACAAAGAGAATAATAGATGACAACATATGACTCGTAGAGCTCAATAGCAAAAAGGACCCCAAAAGAAAAAAAATTTCGAATTAATGTACTCAAATTGATTTGAAAAGACTCGGGACATCACAGGTAAGTTTGCATTTAGTGCATTTTAGCTGTCCTTTTAGTCAGATTTGTGGGTCCAAATCCCATTTTTTTCTTCTCCACTGTATATAGACCTACTCTCTCTCTAAACTCACTTTCTCTTCCTTTTCTATACAAACCACCACCAACCTGCACAAATCTTTTGATCTACGCAAATTGACCGAGATTTAGACACTAGTTCTTTGGACCAAAACGGTGAGTGTGTCGAGGGCTACATTTTAACTGATTAAATCAAAAATCCAACGAAGTTGGTCTTTGAGCTTTTCTCTCACTCTTTTCAAGATGTAGGGATTTCTCTAATTTTTCTTCATGTAGTCTTTATAAAATGGATATGTGGTATTTTCATTACATAAATTCTAGAAATTTTTGAGAGATTTCGAAGCATGTATGTTGGGAACTTAGGGCTTGGTTTCTTTTGTGCATTTCTCAACGTATTTCCTATCAAAAGTAGTTTTAGTTAATATTGAGGTATGTGGAAGTTCAAAATAGAAAAGCCCCAAGTTGTTTTGATAAACCCTAAATTTCTAAAATTTCATGAGTTGGAGAAATTGGAGATTTATGATCACTCTTGAAAAAAAAAATTGGAATTTGATTTTTATTAATTGAAAAGATAACAAATATAGAGAGTAGGTATTTGGGTAATAATGCGACTTTATACATTTATTGTATTAGTTGAAAATGACATAATAGGTGGTTGATTTGTTATGACCCGATATTGTTAAGTTGGTATATTTTAATGAAGATAACTGTTATTAGAGTTGATTTTAGGAGTATTGCGAACAATGTGTTGTTGATTAAGTTTTATGTTAGATATCGTTGTATCGGAATATTTATTGTTTTGAGATATCTATTTTTGGTAATCGGTGAAGGATTGCATTGCTTGTAATAGAATTGATGTGAAACTAGGTTGAATTGAAGCTTTATGTTATGTGGTTTTGTCGATTTATTTATGCAAATGGAGTTGATATGATTTATACTTGAGGTGAATGGTGAAAGTGCTATATAGAGGTTTCAATTACTTCCTAGTTAGCACCCAGTAAAGTGGATTGTGCTTCGAATGATAGGTTCCAATTTCCTTTCAGCTAGCGCCTGGTAAAGTGGGTTGCGCTTTGAATAATAAAGTTCCAATTTCCTTCCAGGTAGTGCCTAGTAAAATGGATTACACTTCTAATAATAGGTCCAAATTTCAGCTAGTATTTGGTAAAGTGGTGGTAATGGCTTGACGAAGCCCAAATTGTGTTTTGTAATAAAATTGTTTCGTTAAAGATATATATGTGTGTTTGTAGTGAAGAGTGACCAATTGCCCCTTTAAGCATATAGCCAGAAAATGTGGGCGATGTTTTGGAGATGTTATGAACAGGTGATAGTTTGTCGTGATTTTAGTAGGTTATACAATGTTATAGTTTATTGGAATGATTTATGGTTTACATAGTATTGTAGTATAGCTATTGGGTTTGTTTCAGTTTATCTATCACAGTGGATTCATAAATGCTTATTAAGGCTTTTTTCAACATTGAAAAGAAAAACTGGTGAAGCCCTTTTAATCATTAGAGATGAAATGAAAAGAAAAATGATGGTCCTTTTTGAAATGTTAAAGAATGAATTTTGTGAAAAAAGTATGAATATGTATATGTGTATTTTGGATAACGAAAAAGAGAACATTATCTATATGGGTATTATGTGAAGCATTCATGATCATACACATGTATAGGGCTATGATAATTATAATTATTGGGATCCCTACTGGACTACATGTTCATTTCACGTTGTTAAATCTTTTTAGGTATAAGAACGGAGGATTTCATTTGAGTTGAGAAATTTCTTCAGTTTTTTTTTTTTCCAGTCACAGGGCCTTGTATATGTAGGCGGAATGCTGTTGTATTTTATCAAGGATTAATCCCTTTTCATTCATGCAATTGTAAGTCTACGAACAATTTTTTTTATCAATTGTAATTATCGTTGCATCATATGAATACACGAGAGAGAATTTTTATTGTTTATATAAGTTAATGATGTAGTTTTCGCATTTTTATTGATGAAACTGGACAATAATGATGGATATGGTAATGTTAACCGGATTCTAAAATACGGGGTGTGACAAGTTCGCTTAAGCGCACATTTGATGGCTCGAGCGGTCAAGCAAGGCTTGCAGGATCTTAGTTCACAAATATAAGTACTGTAGGGATGAAAAGATTACTCGAGCGCACTTTTGATTGCACAAGCGGTACATGGAGTTTAACAGTTGTTCTAGCAATCGAAACTAGGGAATGATTCCCAATCTAAACACTCAAAGTTCTCATAGCAATACAAATGGAAAAAGCAAATACAATTCAAATTTGTTCGTCACATGAGATTGCCAAGACATGGGTCTTAACAAAATTCGACCAAGTTAGAGGAGGTGAATATGGTCTTAAAAAAAGCAATGTTGATGCAAAAATAAAAAATAAAAATCCCCGTTTATCTTTTTCCATCGCATTTATCATTTTTGTACCAACAATTCCTCTCAACCCTCATTTGGGTGCTGAATTGACCATTTTCTACTTAATGAGAATATTAAAATAAATGTCACAAATGGAAAAAACAAAAATAATCTTCATTTAAATGTGAACTACTTATAATTATGTAAAGTACATGTTTAAAAAAAATATATTATTTGTGACTTGTACATCTTTGGTTCTATTTTTATTTAGGTTTTCATTTTTTTGTTTAGTTTTTTTTTTTTTTTTTTTAGTTTTTTTTTTTTTAAAAAAAAAAAAAAAAAACAAAAACACATTTGTGGTGTTCCAAATTCAGTGTTGGGGAAGGCCAAAAAAAGTTCATTCCAAACCAAATGCATTTTAATCAAAATTCCAAAACATGTTCTCAACAATACCTTCTAGAAGAACAAAATAAAAAACTGAAAATGAAAATATGGCAAAACAAGTTATTGAAACAATCAAAAAAGTCTCAAATTTGATTCTTTTAAGGGGTTTTGGTGAGAAGTCCTTCAATCTCAAATTGTATTGTTAAAGAACAAGTTAAAAATTTTTCATTCACTAAGGATAAAGTTCGAAATATTAAGAAAATGTGACAAAAACAACCTCAACTACTAGCTTTCTCTCCCACCATCTTACAATATACCACAACCACCGTTGACCACTATAGGCCACCGCCGACTGGAGATAATTTTCCAGTGACCACCATCAATCTCCAGCAACATTTCAAAAATTATTTTCTAGTAAGAATCTCCCATGAATATTTTCCAACAACTATCTCCACTCTTCTCTCATTTTCTCCAGTGACTTACTCTAGCCACTATTTTAACAACTGTCCCCCTCATCACCCAACGACCACAATTGACACTACCACTTCATAGTAAACAACAACAACAAAAATTCAAAACTTATTCTTTATAGACAATAAAATTTTACTATATGAACTTTGACAGTAAAATTTTACTATCTGATTTAAATAGGTAAGTAGTAAATTTTTACCATTATCATCACGAACCACTACATTTACTATATCTCAATCATTATTCGTATAAATATGAAATGATAAATTAGTCAGAACAAGGTTGGTACCACAACTACTAATTATTTGCAGGTGGTTACTCATCATTTAGTAAAAAGAAGGACCTACCAAGGATGGCATGAAAATATGCCCATATTTTGGCAGAACACTTCTCAGTTTAACATTACTGTAGCTTAAAAAAAAAAAAAAGAGAGAGAGAAGCCTGCCAGATCATGGTAGAGAAGAGATACACCATCATTCTACCCAAAAAAATGGCTAATAATAATATGCACTATATGTGTAACCTAACCCTTTGGAATAAGAACTAAAGAAGTAGTAAAGCACTAATCTGAAATATGCAAATGAAAAATACACATTTAAGCTCAAAATAAGCCAAAGGTCCATTGTAAAATTACAAGGAAAAAACTTGCTCCTCTATTAAGACAGTTACTTGGATGAGGAACTCTATAGCGATCCGGGCTCAGACCTGAGCCATTTATTGCCTTTCAATCCGGGAACCATATCCATAGCGGTTGTCCTTCCCTCTTCTCTTGTTGGATTTTCACTTGAGGGTTGTCACCATCCTTGGTGATGTTGACACTGCCTTCTTTCTTTTGTTTTGTTTGGCTCATGAGGTTGACACCAGCCTTGGTAGTGTCGACACCACCTTGTTGTTGTGCCCTTAGGGTGGCTACTGAAATTTTGGGTTGACACCAAACTTAGTGGTGTCGACACTTATACTATTATTGGTCTTTGGGGTCGACACCAATCTTGGTGGGGTCGACCCTTCCATCGCTGCTTTGTTCTAGGTTACATACTTAAATATAGGGTCTATACCTCGAGTTCTTAAGGTCAGCCCTCCCCTTACTGTTTGGTTCTAGGTTGTATTATGAAAAATAGGGTCGACACCTCTTTCTCCTAGGGTCGACCCTCGTCTGCTACAAAACAATAGTGTCTCAGTTTTTCTTCCTGAGGGTCGACACCACTGTCGGGAGGGTCGACCTCTGTGAGTTTTTTTTCTAGATTTTGTTCGATTTGGGCCCTACTTTTTGGGGATTTTTGACTTGTTCTTTTCATTTAACTTTGGAACTATTATTCTATTAATACCTAGTCACTATAAATAGACCCTATGACACTTCTCTCTCTCATTGGTTGGTCTACTTTTTCCCTTCTCACCCATGACTTCCCTCTCTTTCTCTTAAAACTCATTTTTTCTCATTTAGATCTCTAGATCTACTCACTTAGAGGTCCCTTCTCATCTTGGTCCTTTGAAATAGGGATTCTCCGCATTTCCTTATGAGTTTTAACTTAGTTATTTGTTTTTATAAAACAACATTGTGACAAAGTGGGTCTTGCACAATCTCGGGTTTTGGTTCGAAAACAAAAGGAGGGGTTTTCAAATGGTTTATCAGAAATGATTGTGGATAGATATTTATTGTTGAGATATGATGAAATGAAGTGTTTTTACCTTGGGAAATGGTTTATAAAAGAAATAGGGTTTTTCCCTAGAAATCTCAAAAGTTAATTTTGTATTGATAAATGGAATTGATATTGAAATGGTGACATTGAGTCGTTATGGATGAGGTTAGTGGAGTTGGATATGTATTATCACTTGCATCTTGAAATTTGGAGAGTTTATCTTTATTGGGATTATCTATTTGTTTAGAGATATCTGTTTTGGGCTATCGGTGGAGGATATCTATGATTGTTATAGAAATTGCATGAAGATTAAGCAAATTGAAACTAATTGCTCATCTTTTTGCATTGGCATTGTTGCACCTTTAATACAAGGAAGAATATGTGATCTCTTGATAAAAAGGAGTGAATCTGGGAGAAGGTCATTGTTACATCAAACAAGTTGGCTGTGTGTCCAGGGTGAAAGTCCCAAAAATTGCGCGTATATATCGGTGCCGATCCCGTGGACGAAATATCCGTAAAATGGCAATAGTAGTTCGTATATAGACTACGTTTACATGGGTATCGGTTTACGATTTTCCACGGATGAAATTTCGTGAAATGTGATATTTGTCTAGAGATTCCCAGAGTTATGATTCAGTGCCCTGTTTTCTAATGTAATGGAAATGATATTTGAATTGTGATATAAACCTGTCATTGCATGGTTTGAGAAAGATATAAAATGTTTTGTCACGAGCATTGCATATGCATTTCACCCTTATATCTTTGTTAAGACTCATATATTGTGTTGGATTATTTCTACTGGGCTTTGGCTCACCCTATGTGGGAAAACCATGTTTAGGTGTTGATGATATGCCTCCGTCAAGGCAATAGCTTGGGAGGACTTGGAAGCAAGAGCTTAATTTTTTTTTTTTTTGTTGTTGTATTTATTTATACAAGCCTAGGGCTTTAATTGTATTGGATTTAAAAACCCTTTTGTTGTAACCAAGCACCATCTTGGAAAACAGTAAGCCCTTAGGGAATTTCTTATTTTCCTTATGTTCATTCCAATATCTAACATATGCTATAGATTCAGGGTTAGGCTAGTGAATGTATATCTGCATACGTTACTCTTTTGTAAGCTTAATTGGGATTTAAAGGAAGATAATTACTTTCATATTGCTGTCATATATTAATATTATGGTTGGGTTATTGTGTTTATTTCGAGGTGTCATAACTTGGTATCAGAGCGTACCGGGTTTGAATACATTGGGTACATGGGAAGTGGTTTCTACCACAATGAGTTTATCTCGCTTGATAGAGATAGTTATATGTATGGTGTGCTGTGTGATAACATGCTTATGTGACTAAGTGGGTATGTAATTTAATTTCTAACATGTTGATTGGGTCTACGGGTTTCTAGAAGTCCTGTTAGAAGAGCACTTGATCACTGCTATTTCAAATTGGAACTCTGGCAGCGTTGCGGGACAATCACTATCTAGAAAGGAAGTTCACATGTCTCTATGTGATAATGTGCTTATGTGGAGTGAATTATCTATTGTCCACTGTATTAGGACACACGTGAGTTAGCGTCGACACATTTGTAAATGTGTTAATCTCTGGTGTTACCTTTATTAGCATGTTAGGACGTGGGCGTGGTGGTAGTAGGTGTGGCAGGCCTAGATGGCAGGAACTATCATTACTGCATGAAATTTAGGCACAGGAAGAAGGAGTTGGTCAGGCCAATGTGGCCAAACCAGTAGGTCAACAGGCCATGGGTGCTTTGGCTCGAGAGATGGCCGGAGCCTTGCAGGAATCCATGGACATTCTCAGGGCTGAGAAACACATCCAGGCCCAAGTAGTGGAGACAGGGCCATCTTTTCTAAAGAGGGAGTTCTTCCTGTCTAATCTGGATGAATTTATAGGGGATTCGAAAGAGCCCTTGAAAGCGGATGAATGGCTCGAGCAAATGGTGCAGACGTTCGAGATGTTTGGCATCGAGGATGATGGGTTGAGAGTGACCTTGGCATCCTTCCAGCTAAAGGGAGATGTGGGTCAATGGTGGAAGTTTGTGCGGGGGCGCATAGGGGTGACTTGGGAGGCTTTTATCAACGTCTTCCAGGACAAGTTCTTACCTCCCACTGTTAGGGAGAAGTTGAGAGAGCAATTCTTGAAGCTCAAGCAATTGAATACACCGATGGCCGAGTTTGAGGCTACTTTCACTAGTTTGTTGAGATTTGCACCAGAGTTGGTAGCAACGGAGGAACGCTGTTGCTTGGAGTTTAAGAAAAGGATAAGGACTAGACTCCTTTCAAGGTGTTTGCGTCCATGATTAGGGATAATAGTTGCCTTATGGAGGCGGTGGCGCACTTAGAGATTGTGATCCAACCGAAGGAGGAGCGGATGAGGGACTCCAGAAAAAGGTCCCAGGATGTTCAGGGAAATACTAGGGATAACGAGAGACAGAAGGCTTCCACCCCATGGCAGTCCCTGGAAGCACAATCTAGATCCACCTTTCTTGTGCTGAGTTTAGGTTCAGGGATAGGTAATCAGGGAGATTTCACTTATTTTAAGTGTGGCCAATTGAGTCACAAGTCTCCAACTTGCCCGCAGAGAGAAGGAGGTCAATAGTTTGCATCGTCTACGATTCATTCTCAAAGCCAGAGTTAAGAGAGAGGGCAACCACCTACCTGTTATCAGTGTGGATAGTCGGGGCATGTGAGGAGGTTTTGCCCTCAGTTGAGTGGCACGCCTGGTGCATCTGCATCGAGGTAGACACAGAGCCATCAGCCTACCAAGTCAGTACAGGCCTCGAGGGTCAATCAGGGAGCCTCTTCAGCTCAATCTGTGTATCATACTTATGCTCCAAGTGGTGAGCAGGTAAAGCAGAGACCTACAGGGCATTTATATGCTATTACCACGCTAGATTTAGTGCCATCACCTTCAATAGTGAGAGGTAACTTCTTGTTATGTAATTCTATTACAATGTGTTGATTGATACGGGTGCATCCCATTCTTTTATCTCATCTACATTTGCATCAGCATTGGGGTTAGAAGTGACTGAGTTAGCATCTCCACTCAAGGTAGAGTCACCAGTTTGTGGTGAGGTTGTGTTGGACCAGGGGTCTCAGGGTTGTGAAATAGAGGTTGCCAGTGGCCGACTTCCTTTTGCATTTGTGTTGATTAATATGTTGAGCTTTGACGTTATATTGGATATGGATTGGTTGTCACCTTATTGGGCTTTTATAGATTGTTACCGTTAGAGGGTTACTGTGTGTACCTTAAGTGGTGATTGTTTTTATTTCTTCGGGGACGGAGTTGATACAGCCTTGTTGCCAGTATGTGATCCGCGTGGTCACGGTGAGCTTAGTCTCCTACTTGCTACATTCTTGGGTGTTGAGAGTGATCCAGTTCTAGTTAAGTTACGAAGGGTAGTTTGTGGATACTTGGATGTCGTTCCTGAGGATCTCACTAGTTTACCACCTCATCGTGAGATTGAGTTCTCTATTGATTTAATGCCTAAAACAACACCAATTTCTATGGCACTGTATAGGTTTGCACCTGCCGAGTTGAGTGAGTATAGGTTCAACTCCAGGAATTGTTAGATAAGGGCTTTATCCATCCTAGTACATTGCCTTGGGACGCACTGGCCCTTTTTGCCAAGAAGAAGGATAGCACATTGCGACTTTGTACTATTAAGAACAAGTACCCATTGCCACGTATAGATGGCTTGTTTAACTAGTTGAAAGGGTCTAATTGCTTCTCTAAGATAGACTTGAGATCGGGTTATCACCAGTGGAGGCTAAGAGAGGAGGATATCCAGAAGACAAGATTTTGTACGCGGTATGGCCATTATGAGTTCCTAGTTATGCATTTTGGGTTGACCAATGCATTGGCCCTGTTTATGGATTTGATGAATAAGATCTTTCAAGAGTTCCTGTACCGTTTTGTGATTGTCTTTGCTAATGACATTTTGATTTACTCACCATTTGTGGAAGAACACGAGGAACACTTGCGAGTTGTGTTTGAGTTGCTTAGAGCCCACAAGTTGTATGCTAAGTTCGGGAAGTGTGAATTTTGGTTGAAATAGGTGAAATTCTTAGGCAATGTGGTATCTTGGGAAGGAGTGATAGTAGACCCTTCTGAGATAGAGGCAATACAAGATTGGGAACAACCTAAGAATGCCTTTGAGATTCGTAGTTTCATGGGGTTGGTCGGTTATTACCGTTGGTTTGTGAGGGATTTCTCTAAATTAGCCTCACCATTGACTAGTCTTACGAGGAAGGGAATCAAATTTGTGTGGAGTGAGAAGTAGTTCCAAGAGCTTAAGGTTAGACTTACCACCGCTCTAGTGTTGATTATTCTAGAGAGGGGTTTGGGCTATTCTGCGTACTCTGATGCTTCTCGGGAAGGTTTGGGTTGTGTCTTGATGAAAGAGGGGAGGGTAGTAGCCTATGGCTCACGATAGTTAAAAACACATGAGAGAAACTACCCTACTCATGATGTAGAGCTAGTAGCTGTGATCTTCGCCTTGAAGATTTGGAGACATTACTTGTATGGTGAGAGATTTGAAGTCATTTCCGATCATAAGAGTTTGAAATATTTGTTTTCACAAAAAGGATTTGAATATGAGGCAAAGGAGGTGGATGGAGTTTATGTAAGATTATGATTTTAAGTTGCACTATCATCCAGGAAAAGCCAATGTAATGGCTGATGCCTTGAGTAGAAAGACCATTAGCAGTGTAGCGAGTATTGCCATCCAGGAATGGGAGATGTTGGGTGCCATTGACAAGTTTGACTTGCATTTTGGTGAGTCCATTAAGTAGGCAACTTTTTTTTTCGGTAGTTGCACAACCTATACTTTTGAGCCAAGTTATTGAAGCATAGAGGGGTGATCTTAAGGTAGAAACCCACCGGGAGAAGATATTTAGCAGGAAGGTAGAGAAGAGCTTGAACATGTATTCTAACTCGAGTGTTAGATACCTCGACCGTCTTTTCATGTCGGAGTCTTGTCAAGAGGATGTACATCGAGAGTTCCATCATTCACACTTTATGACACATCCGGGAGGCACAAACATGTATCATGACCTTAGCCGCCAATTTTGGTGGAAGGGGATGAAGAAGGGCGTAGCCTTGTTCGTATCAAGGTGCCATACTTCTCAACAAGTGAAAGCCGAGCATTAGAGGCCAGCGGGTTTGTTACAACCCTTGCCTACAGCTGAGTGGAAGTGGGATTATGTTACGATGGATTTTGTTGTAGGTCTTCTGAGGACTCAATAGGGTAATGATGCCATTTGGGTGGTAGTTGATCAATTGACTAAGTCAACGCACTTTGTACCTATGCACACGAGTAACTCAATAATTATCTTGCTAACCTTTTTATTAGGGACATTGTTTGACTTCATGGGGTCCTAGTGACTATTGTTTTGAATAAAGATCCATGTTTCACGGCTCTATTGTGGCAGAGTCTACAGAATGCCTTGGGCACTAAGTTGACTTTTAGTACTGCTTATCATCCTCAGACTGACGGTCATTCAGAGTGTACCATTCAAATCCTTAAGGATATGCTTTCGAGTTATGTTCTTGACTTTAAGGGGTCGTAGGAGAGGCACTTGCCTTTAGTGGAGTCTGCCTATAACAATAGTTTTCAAGTGAGCACTGGCATGGCACCTTTTGAGGCCTTTTATAGTCGACCATGTAGATCTCTTGTGTGTTGGGCCGAGGTGGGTGATGCAACTATGATAGGTTCTAAGTTAGTCCAGGAAACGACGGAGAAGGTTGCGCTTATTCGTAAGAGATTGGTCATGACTCAGAATCATCAGAAGAGCTATGTCGGCCATAGGAGAAGACCGTTATCCTTTGAGGTAGGAGATCACGTCTTCTTGAAGATATCACCTAGACGAGATTTGATGAGGTTTGGGAAGAGTGAGAAGTTGTCTCTTAAGTTTATTGGGCCTTTTGAGATCCTAGAGTGGATTGGAGAGGTAGCTTACCATTTGGCTTTATCGCCACAGCTTTCCAGGGTTCACAGCGTGTTTCATATATGTATGCTCTAGAAGTATGAGCCAGATCCATCACATGTGTTGGATTGGACTGAGTTAGAGGTAGATCAGGATGCCTCCTATAAGGAGAGACTGGTTACAATTTTAGATACTCAAGACCAAGTCTTGCGTGGAAAGTCAATTCCTTTAGTGAAGGTGTCATGGAAACATCACGCGGTTAAGGAAGCAACTTGGAAATGTGAGGTGAAAGTCTATGAGAAATATCCATACCTATTTGTCGATGTTTGAACTTGTATTGAAAATCTTGTCATGTTAATATAATATAAACATTGTGTATGTTTTGGAAATGTGAATTGTATATTCAATAATGAGAACGTGTTTATCACGGTGGTGAGAATGAATTGCTTATGGATGGATCAGGGTGATGAAATTGAATTGCTATCATTGCTGTAATTGGTTTAAATATGATTTTGTTATTGATTTTAAATTTCGAGGATGAAATTCTTTAAGGGGAGAGGTTATAGCAATCTGGGCTTAGACCCGACCCATTTATTGCCTTTGAATCTGGGAACTATATACGTAGCGATCGTCCTTTCCTCTTCTCCTGTTGGATTTGGATTAAGGGTCGACACCATCCTTGGTGGTGTCGACATTGCCTTCTTTCTTTTGTTTTGTTCGGCTTATAGGGTTGACACCAGCCTTGGTGGTGTTGGCACCACCTTGTTGCTGTGCCATTAGGGTGGCTACTAAAATTTGGGGTCGACACCAGGCTTAGTGGTGTCGACACTTACCCTGTTATTGCCCTCTGGGGTCAACACCATTCTTGGTGGGGTCGACCCTTCCATCGCTGCTTTGTTTTGGATTACATACTGAAATATAGGGTCAACACCTCAAGCTCTTAGGGTTGACCCTGTCCTTGCTTTTTGGGTCTGGGTTGCATTCTAAAAAAGAGGGTCGACACCTTTGTCTCCTAGGGTCGACCCTCGACCCCTGTGAGTTCTTTCCAGATTTTGTTTGGTTTGGGCCCTACTTTTTGGGCATTTTTTACTTGTTTTTTTCATTTGACTTTGGAGCTATTGTTCTATTATTACCTAGTCACTATAAATAGACCCTATAAATGGACCCTATTATTCTATTACTCTATTCTTCTCTCTCATTGGTTGTTCCACCTTTTCCCTTCTCAATCGTGACTTCTCTCTCTTTCTCTAAAAACTCATTTTTTCTCACTTAGATCTTTAGATCTACTCACTTAGAGGTACATTCTCATCTTGGTCCTTTGAAATAGATTGTAGATCGTCTCAAGGGCCTCCTTTTGATCCAAGAGGTTTGTGGTTTCATCAACGTTGAGTTTCCTCCGAGTTTTCCTCTTTTACCTTTATACTTGAGGTAGGGATTCTTCGCACTTGTTTATAAGTTTTAACTTAGTTATTTGTTTTTATAAAACAACATTATGAAAAAGTAGGTCTTGAACAATCTCGGCTTTTGGTTCGAAAACAAAAATAGGGGTTTTCAAATGGTTTATCGGAAATGATTGTGGATAGATATTTATTGTTAAGATATGATGAAATGAAGGGTTTTTACCTTGGGAAATGGTTTATAAAGGGAATAAGGTTTTTGCCCTAGAAATCTCAAATGTTGATTTTGTATTGATAAATGGAATTGATATTGAAATGGTGACATTGAGTTGTTATGGATGAGGATGGTGGAGTTGGATATGTATTATCACTTACATCTTGAAATTTGGAGAGTTTATCTTTTTTGAGATTATCTATTTGTTTAGAGATATCTATTTTGGGCTATCGGTGGAGGATAGCTATGATTGTTGTAGAAATTGCATGAGTATTAAGGAAATTGAAACTAATTTCTCATCTTTTTGCATTGGCATTGTTGCACCTTTAATACATGGAAGAATATATGACATCTTGAGAAAAAGGGCTAAACCTGGGAGAAAGTTATTGTTACATCAAATAAGTTGGCTTGTGTGTCCAGGGTGAAAGTCCCAAAAACCACACGTATACATAGGTGGTGATCCTGCAGACGAAATATCCATGAAATGGCAATAGTAGTGCATGTATAGCCTTGATTTACATGGGTGCCGGTTTACGGTTTCCTGCGGACAAATTTCTTGTGAAATGTGATATTTGTCTAGAGATTCCCAGGGTTATGATTCACTACCCTGTTTTCTAATGTAAAGGAAATGATTTTCAAATTGTGATATAAACCCGTCATTGCATGGTTTGAGAAAGATATAAAATGTTTTGCCACTAGCATTGCATATGCATTTTACCCATATATCTTTGGTAAGATTCATGTACTGTGTTGGATACTGGGCTTTGGCTCACCCTATGTAGGAAAACTATTTTCAGGTGCTGTTGATATGCCTCGACCAAGGCAATAGCTTGGGAGGACTTGGTAGCAAGGGCTTCATTTGTTTATTTTGTTGTATGTATTTGTACAATCCTAGGGCTTTAACTGTATTGGATTTAACATCATTTTTGTTGTAACCAAGCACCATCTTGAAAAACTGTAAGCCCTTAGGGTATTTTTTATTTGCTTTTTGTTCATTCTATTATGTAACATATGCTATAGATTCAAGGTTAGGCTTGTGAATGTATGATAGATTAAGGGTTACTCTTTTGTAAGCTTAATTGGGAATTAATGGAAGATAATTACTTTTCTATCGTTGTCATTTATTAATATTATGGTTGGGTTATTGTGTTTATTTTGGGGTGTCACAAGCTCACTATTTACAATCCAATTTTGATGCAGATGTAATCAAATGGCTCCCATTAGATTTGGGATGATATAGTTATCATTGAATGGGTTACCCAAAAAGGCTCCTATATCTTGTACTTAGGAAAAACGATAATTTACGAAGTTTTGACGGCATGTTAGATTTTACTAGGTGACGAAAAGAAGCTGAAGAAATCAGATTTTGAAATGGCTAGAGTTTTCAAAGACAATGAATTCAAAGTATACACGGGCCAGATTCAATATTCAATATTTTTTTATTATTACAATGCAGCAGTTACATCATTCTTCACTTATAAAAAGAGGTAGGTGCTCCAAAAAATATAATGTTTATAGCTTAGGAGTTCTAATTTGCAGAATACAAGTAAAAAGAGGAAATACATGCCCTGATAGTCACACAGAAACTTAAACCTTCTCAAATTTTCAATTTACTTTAACAAACTAAACCAAACTAAATCTTTTGTCTCAATCAAGCGGGGCATCTACATGAATCCTTTTCGCATTCCACTCTGTCAATGCTCTATACTCAGTTAATAAGCAATACCATAGCTGTTGTAATTTAAAATATACATGTGCAGTTTAAAACAAAAAAAAAAAGGCATGTGAGTTATAGAATGACAAAAAGGACATGGAGTTAAACAATCCACTAGTAGATGATACATATTTTCCATGTAGACTCAAGGAGGTGCATGCAAGTAGTGTTCTTGTACATCTAAGAGAATAGGCAGATAGTTTGACTATATCAGAAAGTTGGTTCAATGCACAAAAATGAAAGGAAAGCAAAAGATGCTCATAAGACCCCTACTTTTTCAACATGTACAGGCAAGGGCAATGAAATCAATTCCATATTTCAATGAAGAATATTGTTGCATTATAATGCAACAATTTCTCATGCAATGCATTATGGTTAATCCCAGCCCATTGTGATACCGGTATGGGTATCATACGAACATGCCGATATGCTAAAATCTAAAAAAATAAAGGTATGGGTACAACTAGGATACATCAAATATATATATATGTATATATATTTTTTGTTTTTAGTTTATAGCTAAACATCCAACCTATAAATCAAAGTTCAAAACAACAACTAAAATGAGCAATTACAAAACCAAACATAAATCAATATTGAACAATACCAACATAATACTAAAGTAAAATCCTAAACCTAATGAACTCATATTCCTATAACCATTAAGACAATAATTTGTGAATTCTTTCATTTCATTCAAGTATATATTGTCTTAATATTCAAATAACAATTTAAAAACATCAATATTATGCAAGCAACAATGAAACATCAATACTTGAGTATATAATTCTAATTGCATTAAATTCCAACTTCCCGAAAAAAAAAAGAAAAAAAAAATTCAACTGCTGTGGAATACTTGAGTACCCACCCCGTATCCATGGTGTACCCAACTTTCCTATATCATTTATGGCGTATATACAAGGTACGTATGCAGTTGTATCAGTACATGTACTTGCACCCGATAAGTATATGGTTACTTGTACGATAATATTTTTTGAGTAATCGTGCTTGACAGGTGATAAATGTCAAATGTTACACTTCCATTTTGTAATCCTTGATGTTGGTCTAAGTTGTTAAGATAATATGTCACAATCTAAACCTTGTTATAAGTGATGCAACAAAGAACACCGTTGTAAAACAATTAGTAATTGAACTTCATGTCCTGATTCTTTAATAATAATAGGAAGTTATAGCAGGACTAAAAAGTGCTATCAAGATTTAGTAGCTTTTTCATTATGCTGAATTATTCGAGCTTTATAGTGAATTCTAATTCAGCTTTCAGCATCAGCAATCAAATGCTAAATATAACGCCTCGAAAATCTTCCTCATCAATGGTCTATTTATACGTTACATTCCCCAAATAATAATCATAAATTGAAACAAATAAGTTAATAATGGGAAATGATAGAATAGACATGATGGCCCAAACACTCCTCTTTCTCATTTAACTTCCATTCGATTACCCATTCATAGTATACTTGGCATGTTTCCATTCAATACAAGATTACATGTAATACGAAAAGGTAGAGAGGGATCTATACTAAGATGCCTTAATGGTTTACACTTTCTTAAAACTTCTGATTTGATTCACAAAAACAAAATAATAAACCAACAAACAAACGACTCGGACACATTACCTCATCAACTAATCTCAATAGGCACACAAATGAGTATCTGTGATCCACAAAAGATTTAATCGTGTTCTCGAATCAGCGAATTAATACTCCTTCGTCTTGACCTGAAAGGTTGTTATTATAGGAACGAGCAAAATTGCCCAGTAGGGAATACGTTTAACAAGGTATATAAACAATTGATTTAATCATGCATAACCCAAAATTCATTGATCCACGCCTTTTATTCCCATGAATTCATATGGTTATATATATAGAAGAATATAAATCATTCCAAAAATTCGTACATTTTCCGTCCTTACACGGATGGGCTAGTGGGCACCTCAGATTAGGCACGGGGACACCTCAAACATTTCTTACATTTATCATCCTCATACGATCTGCCACATGGGTACCTAATTTCCCCGCACAGGTACCAAATATATCACACAACATAACATTTCAACTAATCCCTAAACTTATCCCATTACAAAATGTCTCAACATATCCACATAACATCCATTTACTTCCCTTTTATCTTCTAACAATCAAAATCAATAGTTAGGGTTTTTGAGAAATTTAGGGCTTTTCTCCATATTCATTATAAATCCAAGAATCATGGGGTAAATGTTTGTTTTATCAAAAAAAATAAAAAAATATTCAAACATTACAAATTATTGAAGCAAAACCCCCATTTTCCCATTAATAACCATTAAATCAATTCATCTATATCATATGACACATATATATTATGAACTAACACATAATCAAATCAAAATATAGATATACAAAGTTAAAAGTATTCCTACCTCAAAGGTGAAAGTGAAAAGACGAAGAACCAATGAAGAAACCACGAAGAAATCACGATCCAACCGGTCCAAAGTTTAGCTCTCAACTAGCACTACACCTTTAATGAAGAAACATGGATGGATTCTTACTACAAGTAGATGAAATCTAAGGTTTTGAGGCTAGATTTTTCAGAAATGAGGAGTAAGAAAGAGAAAGGAAAGACATGAGTTAAAAAGGCGATTTTTAAATGGCTGATCCCGAAAACACCGCTCGAGCGAACTTTTCATTGCTCAAATGGTGAACGCGAACTCTCAGAAATTTTCAGGTCTAAAGTGAAGGTACTAGAAGTCACACATCTCTGCTCAAGTGACCAATTGACCATTCAAGTAGTCTCACCCTACACTTAGTTTGCAGAAGAAATACTAGGAGCCCCAAATGGCCGCTCGAGCGGTAACTCCACTACTTGAGCGAACCTACCAAAACAGGATATTATATTAAATATTTGGTACGACCTACGAAGTATGGACGTAGAAACTAATAAGAACAAGATAAATGATGATTTAAAAAATTTTGGATATAGACACAGTAGGGATATGACAACAAATTTATTTATTTTTATATATTTATATTTGTTATGTATATAGATATAAATTTAGGCACAGCGAGATATAAGAGACATCATATTTGTATTTGTAATGTATTTTTAGTTTTCATTCTTCTCCTTTGTTTTCATACGTTTTACTTTAACTCAAACGCATCTTCTAAAATTATAAAAAAGAAAATCACTAAGGTGTTTTGAGGCATGTCCAAACACATGAAAAACGTGTTTGTGATGTATTCCAAAAGTGTTCGATACTTGGACACGCATGTGTCTGTGTCCCGTACACAGCACCCATTTTAAAGTGTCGGTCCGTCATAGATTATGGTGTACAGAAAAAACATAATGTTACATAGAGGGCATAAAACAATTTTAGTAATGTTCAACCCATACGAAACATAATTAACAATAATTCAGAACAAAACAAGGATTACCAACTGCACAAAGCAAGCATATAGACAAAAAGATGTTTTATAGAACCCGAAATTACTCTAAACAAAAATGGTAAGCATCTTACAAAGGAAAAAAAAATAGACCATTAATGTGACAGCTGTTTTTGATGGACCACTCGAGCAGTTATTTGGTCGCTCGAGCAGAGATTCTTAGCTCTCAGTAGTTTTCAATTTTACAGGTGAGATTGCTCGAGCGGTGAAGTGGTCACTCGAGTGCAGATTTCATGCCCCCAGTATTTTCATTGTAGCTCTGCAAAACTTCTGGAACCTCTTGTTTTTTGCCTGAGCGATAGAAAGGTCATTCAAGTGATCCTCTTGAAATTGTGCTGTCCGCTCGAGTGATAGAAAGTTCACTCGAGCGGTCTGTTCGGGACAACTCACTTAAAAAGTTGACCCAACTCATTTTCTCATCACTTTTTCCACTCATTCTCAATCTCAAATAGCCATTCTGAACCCTAACTCCCAAAACCCTTGATTTCTCAACATTTTGCCTTAGATTCACCCAAGATCCTTCAAGATAATTGAAAAGCAAGTCAAGTTCTAGCTATTTACCGATTGTTTCGAGATTTTGTTGAAGTTTCATGTGGATTTTCGTGTTTAGCTTCTACTCTTGAGGTAGGGGTGTCTTTAACTTGTTATATCTTTAATTTGAAAATCATATGTGGTACTTTCATTAGATACTCATTATATATATATAGGTGAATATATATATATATATATATATATAGAGAGAGAGAGAGAGAGATTGTTTTGTGTTAGTGAAGGGATTGGACAAAAGCTAGGAATGTTTCAAGGTTATGGAAGGATTTGTGTTTATTATTGATGATTATTATTGTTTGTTATGAACATTAGCTTCAATTTCATGAAATGGAGGAAAATCCCTGAATTTTATATAAACCCTAGTTTTGGAAATTGTTCAATAAAAAGAGTTTTTTGCTTAATTGATTTCAAAAACAAAAATTGAAGGTATTTGCTTAACTTTGAGGTTAAAAGGTGTGGTTATGTGATTTTGGAAATACTCTCAGATCCTGAAGGACATTCCTGGTCCTCTGATTGCCACCTGAAAAGGGAATTAACACTCTGGTCGAGGGTGCTGGAATTTGCATTCCGACGGACAAGTTAGTATATGTCTCACGTTAGCTTATGTCTTAAGTTTCTTGGGGTTATCACTCATACCTTTCTTTGGCTGTTGTTTCTCTATTTATACTTGTTTCCTAGGCCTCAGGGTGTGGCCCACTTTTAATCCACCCTGTGATTGTTCATTCGACTCCTTCTGTCATAAACCAATTCCCATTCGGCTCCTTACTCAACTGGTTCTATGGTTGACTAGAATGCTCGGCTTCCAGATAGTGCAAGATGGGGCCAAATGAGATGTATATATCCTAAGCTTCCAAGTGTGTATTCGGCCCTTCTGCACCCACTGATATTCGGCTCCCACAATTGCCCCCCAAACACCCCACTAACAACAGTTAGTTGGCGTGTTTGGTTTAGAACATGAAAAGTCAAAAACATAAATTCAGCGGCTAACCTCATTCCAACGTGAATGTCAGAACGCACACGCTTTTCGGTCATCATTATAATTTTCCGCCCCCTTATGCATTTCCTTCATTTATTATGATTTGAAACGTTGTTGTCTCTTTGAGTGCATGTTTTTTGAATACTCAAAGCTCCTGGACTGCCAGTCAATATACCTCCTCCATCTCGCGTCCTCTGCAACTTTCTTCCATCTCTCATTATCTCTTTTGCTTCTTGTAAGTTCTCTTATCCTTCTTTTCGAATCCCATTTCCTTGCTTATTTTTAGTTTAGCATACTCCTTAGACTTGCTAGGATGGCCAAACATTTAAAAGACCTCCTTTCTTCGGATCGTATTTCTGGGTTTCGATGTCATTTTTCCATCCCCAATGATGTCCATCTGTCACTAGTGACAGACAGCACTCTTGATATGGAGTGCACTGATGAATGTACCATCATCTTTCCTCTTCTATCCATTGCTGAGGGCGGAGTCCGTTTTCCTCATCACCCATTTCTTAGGGCTGTCTTTCGCCATTGGGGTCTAATCCCTTCTCAACTTATTGTTAATTTTTTCCGAATCATAATGGGGATTATAGAGTTGAACCGACATCATAGAATCAATCTTGGCATTCCTTTTATTCGGCATTGTTATGTTTTGGCCAAATCTTCTGGCCAGCAGAGGTGCTATTTTCTCAGGGCCAAGGACACTGACAATCACTTGGTAACTATGCTTGCCAACTCTGGCAAGCAAGTTGATGATGTTATGATCATTGTTCGAGGTAATTGGAAATTCAGCGAAGGTGAAGATCGCCTAGACCCTATACCTAGACGGAGAGGCGAACCACGTTGCCGTATAGATCCTTACAGTTACCTACTTTATATTTACTCAGCTTTCTTTCCAAGTACTAATCGTTCTGTTTGTGCAGACGACGATTTGAAGAAAGTTCTGGTTTCGGCCGACGACACTGTTCTTGCGGAAATTAAAACCGCACTCCAGTTTTTTGGCCGTCCAAATATCCAGAAGCAAGGGAGAGCCGCCCAAATACTCCTGAGGTACGAGCCGACTTTCACAACATTTTCAGCCGCAGACAATATTCCGATTCCGCGGGGCGAACAACATCTCACGACCATCATTTTCCCCCGCTTCAAAAGCCTTAGGCAAATCAGTTTCGAAGCTTCTAATTTGGAGCAGGCCGAAGAGCCAGTAGCCGAGGAGGTCACCGAGCAACCGCGTCAGTCTGCTTTGCAAGCCAAAGAAGTCGACAAGGCTCTAAACTCGGCATTTGAAGCAGCCAACCTTAATCCGTCCAACCCTCCATCCACTTCAAATCGGAGGGAAGTCTCCTTCGAAGATATCTTTACCGATTTGGGAGATCTCCCCAGCTCCTATCTAGAGAACATAGCGGGGGAATCGCTCACGCAGTTGGCAAGAAGGAAAATCGCCAAACGGATGGCCGCCCACAGAAGAGCTGAGACCATCCATTTTGAACCTACCGTGACTGAATCTTTCGAGCTTGTTATCATAGAAGAAATGGCTCAAACTGAGACAGCCGAGACAGAACAGGTAGCCGAATGGCTGAGCCCAGAGGCTGATCAGAGGGGGGAAAAGCGTCCCGCAGAGAGCGAAGCTGGCTCTAAGGAAAACCCTACTGACAAACGGCCGCGCATAGAGGAGTCGGGCTTGGTTGTGCCTTTTGTTGTTCAACCAAGGATAAAAAATGTGCCGATTTTCTCTGATGTGTCGGCTTTGAAAGATCCAGTCGTGGCATTGAGCATGGCTTCCTCAATCTCCTTGCCGGCTGACAGGGTAGTTTTTTGGGCGGAGCCAGATTTGCTGGCAATAGCATTAGCCACTCATTCGGCCCTATTGGTATATGACTTGATCCTTATCTTCCGCTTTCCACCTTTTCACCTATGTTTTTGTTCTAATTCCCTATTTTGCAAACGGTCAGAAGGATAACCGAGACAGGCCGCCGTTAACATGACGCTATTGAACAAATTGGCCTTTTGAAATCAGAAGTTGAAAGTGAGAAGAGCAGGGCCAAGTACAAGGCAGCGAGAGTGGCAATGGAAAGTGCTAGGGCCAATGCCGAGGCGGAAAAAGCATGGAGTTTTGGCCAGCTCTGTGACGTTTGGGTCTCTTTTTCCCTTCCTTTCCTTCTCCATTCCATTCCCTCGCTTCATTGGATAAAAAATGTTTGGAAAACCATTTCTTTTGAATTGGCCTTTATTCTTATTTTTGGTTTGGTGGTTTAACTTCATCCATTTCGGAGTGGGCACGGTCGAGTCCGGGGCATCCGGGAATCGAGTCTGAAAAATCTGGGCTGGAAAACAGGGGCTGCACGTGCGGGAAGAGGGGGCTTTTGGTGGATTGCACACTGCCTAAAAAGCACGTGCGTGAGGGAGGTGCGGGAAGCGCCGCACGTGCAGGGTGGGAGTGCCGCACGTGCGGGAAAGACGGGCCGCACGTGTGGGAAAGACGCGCCGCACGTGCGGGACCTGGGCAGTCTGAAAACTCTATTTTTCTACTCTTTTTGTCCGAATTTGTATCACATTTTGAGGCTTGTTTTCTCACTCTAAAACCTATTTTCTTCTCCTCCTTCTCTCTAGAAAACTTCCCCAAACATTAAAACTCCTTGATCCTTGTAATTCTTGGGGTTTAGATCACCAATCTCACTCTCAAATCTTGAAGATCTAGTTGGAGTTTCTCTTGGAGTTGTGGAACATTGAAGAATCCTCCATCTCAAGGCTAGGGTTTTTATCTCCTTTTTCATCAATCTTTGAGGTAGGGAATTCTTGAGTCATATATACGTGCTTTGCTTCTTATATGTTGATTTTGAAACTTCCATGAGGTTGTTGTGTTGATTTTAATCTTGCACTAAATGAAGAGAGAGAAAGGGGGTTTCAAGGAGGGGTTTTAAATCTCAACCTCTTTTTACCAATAGGAATGTTCTTTATGCTAAATTCAACAAAAGAATATAGTTTTGATTGGGTTTCACCATGAAAGGGGAGGATTTATTGGGTTTTGATGAAAACCTTAGAAATTGGGGGGCTTTTAGAAAACATGAGAACAATTATGAAATTTCTCTTTTCTTGTGTTTAGGTGAGTCAACTTGTATGGATTTTCTCAATGAGGTGTAAAGAAATGATGAGTTTCTTGGCAAGAGAAGGGTTTACCTATATTTAAAATTGTTGTTGAATGCATGGAAACATTGATGTGTAAAATGTTAAGTGTTGTGCATTACGAAATTGTGAGAACTATAAACATGAAGAGTTAATGTTTGAAAACATTACATGAAATCTTAATGAAACCCTATTACAAAAAATTGTGAAAAGTGAAATTGTGGTCAATGTAGATAACATATGATTATCTTGAGGAAGAGCATTGAAGAGAGGTAATGGGAAATGTGATTGTGGACATTATGGTGGAGATATTGAAAATGGGAAATGTGGTATAATATGAAAAATCCTTGCATTGCAAATTTACTCATGTTATTATCATTGTGCATTGTGGAATTTGAATGAAAACTTTTACTTTGAGAAAAGCACATTTTTATTACAATGAGAACTATGGTAATGTGAATGGGGTAAATACGTGGTAAGTCTGGATAAGGGGTGTAGTTGAATTTGATAAGTTGGCCTGAGTATCCTTGGTGAAAGACCAGAAAACCGCGCGGGTAGGTGTCGAGCCTTCCGGTTAACACTAGTAAAAATGACAGTTTGGTAGTACTCGTAGAGTCTACTTGCAGACACCAGCCTAGGGATTACCAGTGTTGTATTTACCACCCCTATTGAATTAACATTGGAAGTTTGAAATTGACGAGATTACAAGATAATATCGAGAACATGACGATTTTGATATAGTGCATTGAAATGAGTATTTTCCTCGTTATTAATTTTAGCATGGCATTGCATTTATTTTTTTTATGTTAAGGAAAAGCATAACTGTATATACTTTGTGAGAATTCCCTACTGGGCTTTATGCTCATCCCTATGAGATTTGGTGCAGGTAAAGATGTGGTGATCCCGCCAAGTTGATGGCGTGGACGTGATTGTGAAGAGTACTTTGCTCTTATATTTTTGTGAAATTTTTGTAAAGCCAAGGGTTAATGTGTTTGGGTCCGAGAGGCCATTTTTGTGTAACCGGGCTATTGCCTTGGAACTTGTAAGCCCTTGAGGGCCTTATTCGTTTTGATTTGATGATTTTACATGCTATAGATTCATGTACTAGTTTATCAATGAATGTATAACCGCATGTGAGATTACTTCGTAAAACATTTGATCTTATGTAAAGGAATATGATTAATGTCTTGTTTTGGAAGTGGGATGATATAATGGTTATGTGGCTAGTTCATGTCGAATTATTTTGGGGTGTGACAAGCTCAGATTGGCTACCGAGGAGAAGGCGAATGTGAGCGAAGATGCGCTCAAGTTAGCCAACGAGGTGATTGCCAAACTGGAAACTGACTTGGAAGAATCAAAGAAGGTGAAGGAAATAGCCAACTCCGAGATTTCCAAAGCGTTCCAGTCTAGGAAGGATGCCGCCCTTGAAAACTATGTGGAACAAGTCCCTAAATTCGAGAATCAGGGCTTCAAACACGGCTGGCTCAAAGCCCTTACTACCGCTAATGTGACATTGGCCATGCCGATTCCATACGAGCAGGTGGACGTTGAGCTACTGGAGCCTGACCTTGATGATTGACTAGGCTGACATTTTCATTGTTTGTTAGGCATTTTCAATGTATGGCTTTTGCAAACATGTTTTGTTATTGTTTTGTTTTTTTGGCAGAGTTTTATTTATTTATGGTAATTTTCATGTATAAAATGACTACTCTATACTCAATTTATGAATGAAAATTTCCTTTGCTTTGCATTATTGCTTGTACTCAATTTTTGTTATCAATGAAGATTTTTGCTTTTCACTACTTTGGGTGATCACTATTGTCTGTTGCGCATAAGATGAACATTCCACTAAAAAGATGAGTAAATTAAACATCTCACTAAAAAGACGCCGATTAGATAAACATTCCACTCAAAAGATGCCGATTATAAAGCGGTGTATCTTCACAATTAAACTTTCAATTTAGCCGAATGAACTCATAAACATGCCCTTGCATATGAACCTATCGACGCCAGGCCATGCGTCAGGTATAAATGGCTGAGGCACATGAACCTCTCGGCGCAAGCCCTTGAGATTTAGCTGATTAGATTAGTGAACCCTTGGCCGTTAAGATTAAAGAATCTTCCGTTGCCTCAATTATTATATTTAAAATTGTTGTTGAATGCATGGAAACATTGAGACACATGAACCTTCAGTGCAAGGCCATGGGATTTAGCCGATTAGATTAGCGAACCCTTTTCTGCTAAGATTAATGAATCTTCCCTTGCCTTAGTTATGAACTGGAACGCCGAATATCGGCAGTTCATGGAATGGCTGAGGCACATGAACCTACCGACGCAAGGCCTTGGGATTTAGCTAATTAGATTAGCGAACCCTTGGCTGTTATGATTAATGAATCTGCCTTTGCCTCAGTTACGAATTGGAACACTGAATATCAACGGTTCATGGAATGGCTGAGGCACGTGATCCTTTCGGCACAAGGCCTTGGGATTTAGCCGATTATATTAGCAAACCTGAACCTTTTGGCACAGGGCCATAGGATTTAGCTGATTAGATTAGCGAACCCTTTTCCACTAAGATTAGTGAATCTGCCCTTGCCTTAGTTTTGAACTGGAACGCTGAATATTGGTGGTTCATGGAATAGCTGAGGCATATGACCCTTTCGGCCCAAGGCCTTGGGATTTAGCCGATTAGATTAGTGAACCCTTGGCCGTTAAGATTAATGAATCTGCCCTTGCCTCAGTTATGAACTTGAACACCAAATATCAGCGGGTCATGGGATGGCTGAGGCACATGAACCTTCCAGCGCAAGGCCTTGGGATTTAGCCGATTAGATTAGCGAACCCTTGGCCGTTAAGATTAATGAATCTGCCCTTGCCCCAGTTTGGAATGAATTGGGACGTCGAATATTGGTGACTTATGGAATGCATGCATTGATGAGGTCGCCTCGGGAGTGCGGTGCACCCGTGAGTAATAAAAAGGAGTGGTTGCGTCATGCGCATAGATTCCATTAGTGTGTCCAAACTCCACTCAACCATGTACATCAAAAGAGGCCGAAAAAGTGTGAATGTCAAGTAGACTGTTCTTCAACAGCAAAGGGGAAGGTAGGACGCTGGCTGAGCTGGACTCAGCAATGAATCGAGGTGGCAAACCTTCCCAAACATGAAGTAGGACGTCTGGGGAACGCGAGAGGACCTACTCTCCACGTCGATGAAGCAGGTCACCTAGGAGGGAGAAGCGGCAATGGGGGAACTCTCCTCGTTCGTGGAGTGAGGCCAGTGGGCCACCGCGTCCGTTGAGTTTTTCAATCTTTGTTGGGAACAAACCGATGACGAAGGCAGACTCCATCATCCAAGAACCAAACGTGGTAGTTGAATTTGCATGACAGATTTTTCTGCCAGAAGTCCAGCAGTTGATGGTTGGTTGACCTGACTTCGAAGTGTTTCGAGAGGGCGTTCATAGGGTGATGAAAGGGCTGTACACCGCATATGAAATCGGCATGCATCTTCATGCCACGCGACGGGAAATAGAGAAGAAAGACAAACACATTCAAATTTTGGAAGCTCGTACGGAGCCAGCCGAGTGTGAATTAAGCAGAGTTAAAGCTGTCGAGACGCAGTTGGCAGGTCGGGCTAACCCGATCGTGGAGAAAAGGGTGACTCAACGGCTTATAAGTCATGCAATTGCCAATAGACAGATGGAAAACATGTTTACGATAGAGGGCACGAAGACCAGGGCCTATGAACAAGGCTTTGATGACGGCCGAAAAGTTGGGATACAGAAAACTAAGGATGAACTCGCCGAGGAGGTTTGCCGATACGAGAATCGTGGATTTTGGCACGGGTGGATCAAGGCTCTCCAAGCCGTGGATGCTCTCCATGCAGCAGGTGTTGATTCGGCATCGCCATTGTATCATGGTGAGAAGAGTGACAATGAAGGTGGTACCAAATAAAACTGAGCTCAATGTAACCTTTTAATGCAAATTGGATGTGGATGATGTATTCTGAATCAATTTAATGGAACATATTATTTGAAATGTTTGCACGTTGTTTCAATCAATTTGTTTATAAATTTAGTTATGACCATTCACAATTATGAACCACAATAGTCGGAGATTCATTTGGCCCACACACCAATCGCGATTTCCACGAGTGGCGCTCCGAATTCGGAGACTTATTCGGCCCAAACGTCATTCACGTAGGGCACTCCAAATTCAAAGGCTTCTTAGTAGTGGTCAATCGTGATTTCCACGAGAGGCACTCCGAATTCGAAGACTTATTCGGCCCAAATGTCATTCACGTAGGGTGCTCCGAATTCGGAGGCTTCTTAGTAGTGGCTAATCCCAATTTCCATGAGAGGCGCTCCAAATTCAGAGACTTATTCGGCCCAAACATCATTTACGTAGGGCGCTCCAAATTCGGAGGCTTATTATTCTTGGCCAATCACGATTTCCACGAGAGGCGCTCCGAATTCGGAGACTTATTTGGCCCAAATGTCATTCGCGTAGGGCGCTCTGAATTCAGAGGCTTATTTGTCTTGGCCAATCACGATTTTCACGAGGCGCTCCGAATTCGGATACTTATTCGGCCCAAACGTCATTCGCGTAGGGCGCTCCGAATTTGGAGGCTTATTTGAACCACAAGTAAACAACCACACCTCACTAGGCAAGAGAACATTGTATTGAAAAAGGAGAGAGATACACGGTGTAAAATCAGAAACAAACTGTCGTGCCGTACAAGCTGACTTAATGATAAAATTTACGTAAGTGGGTTGAATTCCACGGTCGTAGCAAGCTTCTTCCATCGATGTCCTTAAGCTGGTATGTCCCTGTTCCTACGATTGAGTCAATCTGATAAGGGTCGTCCTAATTAGGACCCGATTTTTTGTTAGTTAGATTCCTAGCAGCGGGAAGTACTTTTTTGAGGATCAATTCTCCTGGCGAATAACAGTGCAATTGAACATGTTGAGTATACAACTTAGCAAGCTGTTGCTGGTATCGTGCCATGGACACAAGGGCACGGTCTCGGCGTTCTTCAATTAGAGTCAAGTCGAAGGCCAACATCATGTCATTTCAACCCATATCAAAAACATTCAATTTCAAGGTTGGGAGGCCGATTTCTAGGGGGATGATTGCCTGGGTTCCAAAGCATAGGGCAAACAGCGTTTCTCTAGTCAATCGCCTTTGAGTAGTGCGATGAGCCCATAACACACTGGGCAACTCTTTGACCCATCTACCTTTAGCTTTCTCCAGCCTTTTCTTGATGCCGTCCAAAATAACCTTGTTGGTGGCATCCGCTTGACCATTGCTCTGGGGTTAAGTCAGCGAGGAAAAGTAGGGCCTGATACCATAAGTGTCGCACAATTCTCGATACAAGCCGCAATCAAACTGGGCACCGTTATCAGAAACAAGTGCCCGTGGTATGCCGAATCTCGTTATGATATTTTTCCATACAAAACACTTAATGTCGGAATCTCAAATATGTGTTAGTGCCTCTGCTTCAACCCATTTTGTGAAATAATCCGTCGCGACAATTAGGAATCGCCTATTGCCCGGGGCCCGTGGTAACGGTCCAACGATATCAAGGCCGCATTGGGCAAATGGCCAAGGGCTAGTGATGGAATTTAACTCCTCGGCTGCCAGGTGTGTTAAAGGGGAGAACTTTTGACACTGCCCACATTTTTTGACATAGCACTCGGTATCGGTTCACATGGTCGGCCAGTAGTACCCCTACAATACAGCCCGGTGAGCCAGAGAACGTCTGCCCGAATGGGCACCACAACTACCTTCATGTATTTCAGACAAAAGTTCTTCGACTTTATCCGGGTGAACACACTCTAAGTACGGCCCAGGGAGAAATTTTTTGTAGAGCTTCCCCTGCGGGTCCAAATAGTATCCGAGTGCTTTATTTCGGAGCTTGTGTGCTTCTTTCTTATCCATCAGGAGCTGTTCTGAAGATAGGAATACGGCGATAGGGTCCATTCAACTCAGAGCCGGTTGAATGATGTTAACCTGGACTGGTTCTAAACAGGCTATGCTCGGCTCGGGGACAAACCCTACTTCAATTGTTCACTTAATTTCTGAGTTGATGGTCGAGGCTAGGCAAGCCAAGGCATCTGCATGCGTGTTCTGATCCCGGGTTATTTGATTCAGTTCGTGGTGATCAAATTTCATGAGCAAAGAATTTGCCGTTTTCATATAGGTTGCCATGCGGTCATTTTTTGCTACATATTCCCCTTTCAACTGGTTAATTACAACCTTTGAGTCACAGAAAACAAGCAGACGTCGTGCACCTAGGTCAAGTGCATTTCGCAAGCCGATCAACAGTGCTTTATATCCGGCCTCATTGTTTGATGCGTCGAACCCTAACTTGACGGCCTGTTCAATGATTGCCCCTTCAGGAGTCATGATTACTATGCCAGCCCTGCTGCTACACTGGTTGGATGATCCATCGCAATACATTTGCCAAATGTCACAGACATACATTCTCCAGTCAGGCTGAGTTTGCACTTGATTAGACTTAAAGTCAGCCAGGGATCCTGTGACTTCGGCAACAAAATCGACAAGCACCTGCCCTTTGATGGAAGTTCTGCACAGAAACAGGATATCATACTAACTGAGTTCAAGAGCCCATTTCGAGACGCGTCCAGATGTTTCTGCGCTGCGAAGTGCGGAACAGAGGGGATATTTCGTTGGCACCCCAATGGTATGCCCCTGAAAGTAGTGCATCAGTTTTCTTGCAGCCATGACGAGAGCAAGGATGAGCTTTTCTAATGGGAGGTAACGTGTCTCGGCATCGGCCATAGCTTTGCTTACATAGTAAAATGGTCGTTGTTCTCCTAGTTCTTCCTTTAACAATACGGCGCTGACCGCCCGGTCGGATACTGCCATATACAAAATCAATGGATCACCGACGGCAGGTGTTGCCAAGAGTGGTACTGATCGGAGGTAAGATTTAAGGTCGTCCAAAGCAGCCTGGCACTCGGTAGTCCAATCAAATGCTTTACCCTGCCGATGTGTGTGAAAGAATTGTCAGAAACGATCTGTGGAACGGCTAATAAATCTGTTAAGTGTGGCAGCCATCCCCAGTAGCTTATGAACTTCTTTGACTGACCGAGGGGATTCAAGCTCTAGAATTGCCATTATCTGCATTGGGTTGGCTTCGATTCCGCGGTGGTTGATGATGTAGCCAAGGAATTTTCTGGAGCCGATGCCAAATGCACAATTAGAAGCTTTCAATTTCCTTTTGTACTGTCGCAGAATGTCGAATGTTTCTGACAAATCAGCCAAATGGGAGTGCTTTTTCTTGGACTTGACAACTATATCGTCGATGTATACTGCCATGGTACGGCCGAGTTGTTCCTTGAACATGGAGGTCACTAATCTTTGGTAAGTTGCCCCAACATTCTTCAGCCCAAAAGGCATGACCTTGTAGCAATAGGTTCCATTTGGGGTAAGGAATGCGGTCTTGTTTTGATCCTTCGGATGCATGGCAATTTGATGATAGCCTTTGTAGGCATCCAAGAAGCTCATGCGTTGATGATGCGCTGTTGCATCTACGAGTTGGTCTATTCTGGGCAGGGGAAAATAGTCCTTGGGATAAGCTTTGTTCAAGTCCGTAAAATCCACACAGACGCGCCAAGAGCCATTCTTCTTTTTGACGACCATAGTGTTGGAGAACCATGTAGGATAAATTACTTCGCGAACTGCTCCGGCTTCGAGTAACCTATCCAATTCTTCAACGACGGCCGAAGTATGCTCTGTGGCTGAACGCCAGCTTCTTTAAACAATTGGCTTACATTTCGGATCAACGTTTCAACTGTGTTGGGCCACGGATGGATCTACTCCTGGCATCTCATATGGAGACCATGCGAACACATCAATATTGCCGAGTAAGAAGGTTACCGATTCTTGCTTTTTGACATTATCCAAGGAAGCACCGATCATAAAGAACTTGGCAGGATTTCCCTCACTATCGACCCAATGCAGGGCTTCAGTTGCTTTGTCACTTGGGATTCTCCCAATATCTTTGAGACTCTCGCAATCCGGTACTTCAATGGAATGCACTTCCAGTTCCCTCGGTTTCTTTGTAGGTAGAAGATAGCATGCCTGCCCCGATTTTTGGGAGCCGCGAATTTGTTTGATACCATATTCAGTCGGAAAATGGAGCAGTTGGTGGTATGTACTTGGTACGGCTTGCATTGCATGTAACCAAGTTCGGTCCATGATCAGATTATATGGCGAAGGGAGCTTTACAACCAGAAATTCAATGTCTACTGACCTGGTTCCTGCCCGTACAGGTAGTGTGATCTTGCCCAAAGGGTATTCCGGGTTTGCATTGAAGCCGAATAATAGGTAATCAGCCGTAGATAAGTCCGAATCGGTAAAACCAAGTTTGACAAAAGTTTGGTAATACATTATCTCCGAAGTGCTACCCTGATCAATAAGAACATGCTCAACGGTGAATCTGTTTACACGTAGCTCGATGACAAGGGGATTAGTGTGGGGATGGACCACTCCAACTAAATCAGTGTCATCGAAACTAATCTGTCTAGTGTTGTGTGGCCGTTTCGTTGGCGTTATTGGGCCATGGGTACTAGACAGCAACTGGATTGTGTGCACCTCGGGTAAAGCCAACAGGCTGTACATCATATGAATTACACCAAGAGGGGGTGATTCCTGCCATAGAGCTACTGTGTTTGTTGAATTGCTCTTTTGAACATATTGCATAAGACGGTCGTCTTGCACCATTTCTTCCAGGTGATCTTTCAAAGAAAAACAATTATCGATGTCGTGACCATGGTCTTTGTGGTACTCACGCCATCTATCTTGTCTTCTTAAGTCAGGGGATCTTGTCATCTTGGGCGGCCACTTGAAGAACGGAAGGTGCTGTATTTTTGACAGAATCTTATTGATCGGTTCTGTCAGCTCCGTGTATTTCTTGCCTGAGCGCCTTGTCCGCCTGCTATCAACTTGATACTATTCATTAGCCCGATGTGAACATTGGTCATTCAATCGGCGCGAGTCATGCCTTTTGTCTCGTTTAGGTTTAGTCCGCCGTTCAGGGCTTCTTGATGGCACGACACTAATCGGCTGAACAATTCCCGCCGTGCCCGACTCAACAGCCTTCCGTCCGGCTTTGACCCATTAGGCATCATCTTCCACTTTGCAGTACTCTTCAACCTTCTTTATTAGTGCCCAAACGGTTTTAAGGGGCCGTTTGGTTAAAAAACTGTGGAAGGGGCTGTCAGGATACAATCCCATCTTAAAGGCGGTATGGCCATGGAGTTGTTGCAAGTATCATCTACCAAGTTAAAGCACTCCAAATAGCAGGCTAAGTATCCACAAAGAGTTTCTTTCGGTTTAATTTGCATGGCCCAGAGAGAATCGGCTTGCTTTGGCTAGACTTCATTAGTGATGAACCTCGCCCTGAATGACTTTTCGAGTTGGTGGAAGCTCTTAATCGATCCCGGCTCTAGCTTAGAGTACCACCTCACGGCCAATGGTCCCAGACTGCTTGGAAATATCCGACACATGAGGGCCTCATCGTTAGCATGGAGCATCATTGCTTGCTTGTAATGACGAATATGATCGGTGGGGTCTGATTTCCCGTCGTAGAGGGTGAATGACGGTGCCTTGAACTTTTTGGGCACACAGCCATGGCAATTCGTCGCACGAAGGGGTCATGCTTATCTTCCTCATCTGAATCATCACTTCGTCTTTGTCTATGCTGTAAGTATGGATTACCTTCAAAAGAACTGGATACATCAACACGTCCCTTCTTTCTGGGCTCCGAGGATGGTGAGTCTGAGTCGCTATCATTGTTACGCTTCTTAAGTCGACGTCGATGGCCGTCCTTCTTTTCCGGAGGTCTATCCCGGTCTTGGCGCGCGATTTGTTGGGATTTTGCCACCTCCAAGGCCAAATCCTGGCGCAAGCGCTCGTTCTCAGCCATCATGTTCTCCAGCCGCTGTTCATTTTGCTTTGTCTAGTCCATAATCGTCTGCATTGTCTCATGCATTGAAGCTAAGTGTGAGGTTTGAGCTACTGAGTCAAAGTTCAAGGCATGTCGCGCGGTGATATTTTTCGGTCCCAGCATGTTACTTGGAGTGAGATCATCTCTTGGTGTAGTTTTGTCAGCGACTATCGGAGGATCTTCCGTTACGGTCGCCGTGGACGCACTTGAGTATTCCCACAGACGGCACTAATTGTGGTTATGTGATTTTGGAAATACTTTCAGATCCTGAAGGACGTTCCTGATCCTCTGATTGCCACCTGAAAATGGAATTAACACTCTGGTTGAGGGTGCCAGAATTAGCACTCCGACAGACAAGTCAGTATATGTCTCACGTTAGCTTATGTTTTAGTTTCTTGGGTTATCACTCATACCTTTCTTTGGTTGTTGTTCCTCTATTTATACTTGTTTCCTGGGCCTCAGGGTGTGGCCCACTTTTAATCCACCCTGTGATTGTTCATTCGGCTCCTTCCGTCATAAATCAATTCCAATTCGGCTCCTCGCTCAACTGGTTCTATGGCCGACTAGGATGCTCGGCTTTCGGATGGTGCAAGATGAGGCCGAATGAGATGTATATATCCTAAGCTTCCAAGTGTGTATTCGCCCTCTCTGCACCCACTGATATTCGGCTCCCACAAAAGGTATGATTTGAAATATTTTTCTGTATAAACCTTAAGTTGGTGATGACTGAATTGTTGTGCATTGGAATCATTTAGGGGAAAATGAGAATTTACAAATTCATGCATCATATGCATTATTAAATTTCTTTTATGATGCAATAATGGTGCGAATAGTGGAAAGTTAAAAGGGAGTAAACAGTCTATGAGTTCGGGTAGTGAGTTGGGTTTAGGTTGAGTTGTGTATTGTGATTGGTATCCGCACGGGCAGTCAAGGTGTCCAATTGCCCTGTCTGTGCATATCACTGGATGAATGTGGAAAAAATTTTTTGGGTGTCCATGAGCCCGATGTTTCTGGAGTCGGCAAATGTTGAAAAACATGGTTTTGGGTGTCCACGTCCCTGCCATTTCTAAAGTCGGCAAACGTCGAAGGGAAAAATGTTTTTAGGTGCCCATCACCCCGCTGCCGTTTCTGGAGTTGGAAAATGTGAGACTATTTTCAGTATACAAAATCTATATCTATGTATGTATTTGAATTGCGGCTCTTACTTGGTATAGCGATCCCGGTTTTCCCTTCATTGTTTAATTGTATTTCAGACTCGGTGCTGTGGATGTATTGTTGTCTTTTTCCTGTTTCCATCCTTTACTCTTTGTATATGAGTCTTTGGTTGTGTTGGGTAGGTTTAAAACAGGTTAGTTGTGTTTGGAAACCAAGGGTTGATGTCCATTTAATTCCAACTAGTGTCTATTAAATTTTCATAATGGTTAATTCAATTCGAATTAGTGATCCATTCATATTCCATTAGTGGGATTTTATGACAAACTTGTCCATTCATATTTCTAACTAGTGTTCATTTAATTCTAGTTAGTGTTCATTTAATGCTAGCTAGTGTTCATTTAATTCTAACTTGTCCTTTCATTTTCCAATTAATGGGCTTTAATAAAAACCTTTCAATATCACTTGTTCATCTCCCTTTTGATTTCAAAACCCTAGAACCATCTTCTCTCTCTCCCTACACACCTTCTCTCTAGGTTTTCATCTCTTTCTAGTGTAAATCTATACTAAGTCCTTTGTAAGAAAGGTAGAGTGGGTTGAGGGCTTCATTTTTAATCTGAAAGTTTGGCGATTTGGAGCACTTTGGTTTTTGGCCTTCATCTTCTCCATTTGGTCTCTCCATTTGAGGTAGGGATTTCTTTGTTCCTTTTCAATACTCCGTCTATAGATAGACATGTGGTAGTTTTGTATTGCATGAAAATCATATCCGTGTTGGATTTATTTGAAAATCATGAGGGGAACCTAGGGTTGATTGTTTGAGAATGGTTTTGTTATCACTGATTGTGGTTTGGACTAATTAGAGAGTAAAATTAGCATGTTATTGTTGGAAGAAGAGAAAGCCCTAAATTATATTTTGATTTGGTAAAATAAAAAGGGTTTATGGTTGAACAATATTGGTAAATTTCTATTGTTAATATGAGTTGTGTAGAAGGTGTTAATAGTTAAAGGATTAATTATGGTATTGGAGTTATTTTGAAATGAATGTATTGAATCAAGTTGGGTTATGGCTTATTATCCATGGAATTGATTTTGTAAAATGAAGAGAATGTAATTGGTTTTGTGAAAAGGGAAAAGTGTTTTTGGAATAAGTGATGGAACATGTTGACTTGAAAAATTATGAAAGTTGATCTTGAAAATGGTAAATGAAATGTTAACTCTATGTGAGTCTCAGAAAATAAATTTGAAAATTGAACTATTGTATCATGAGTGTTGAATACACACATTTGGGGGTTTTATCCTTACCTATCGTACTAGTGTCGTTGTTGGGTTTAAGGATTGCTTGAGAGTTGAGTCTCTTTTATTAGGTGTACTGAATACATGCATCAAGAGGTTTTGTCCTTGGTCATCGGTGAAGGATGACATTGTTGTGTTGAATTGTGATGGGCAACACAGGCTGGGTCTCACCACACTCACCACTCTCAAAGCTAGCAAGTAGACCACTAAGCTCACTTCGCCCTCGCGAATCATACCCCGGTGGCAAAACACTACCAACCCGGTCTCCCAAGAAATGGAACCACTCCCCGCTCAAGGTACACAATGTAACCCTCTGGCGGTAGCAATCAATAACAGCCCGGTATGACGATAACCAGTCCATGATCTACCGAATCTCTCACGCGCATAGAAATAAAGTGCGC
>NW_021025065.1:50613-72297 GCF_004153795.1 Camellia sinensis | reverse complement strand
CTGGTTTGGCCACTCATTGCTTGCATCTTGCACTTGTAGTGTAAACTTGTTCACTAGCCTAGTGTACTTGATGGTTTAGCCTATTAATCTAGCATGTGTAGGCTCCACTCCAGCACCTTTTTGCTAATGTTTTAGCATGATTTAGGACTATTTTGAGTGGTCTTGGCCTTTTGAGGCTTGCTTTGTATAGCTATAGTGCAAGTACCGCTTAGTAGAGGGAGTGTTAAAGCTTCCAACATGCTTTAATTGCGTTGTTTGCATGCCATAGCATCATTTAGCATGTAATTTCAGAGCATATGTCATTGTCACACTCTCACATATTCCACTCTTTCATTGCTTTTGAGAGTTGTGCTTTATGTCTTGTTTGTGAGCCAACATGCGAGCATGTTTTTCTTGCCTTTTGTGCCTAAGTTTCAGCATATCTAGGCCACTGTTTCGACATGATTTAGCTCTTTCCAGAGTCGGTTTGGCCATTTCAGTTTGATATTGCATGCCTCTAGTGTAATGCTTATCACTAGTTTCAATGACTTTGGCCCTTAACATGTTGTACATGCGTTGCTTGCATGGTTTAGCGTCTTTAGCATCCTATTTCAGCACTGAAATGCTTGCCATATCACTCCATCTCCGAATTTGAGGTAGGGATATCCTACTCCTCTCTATGGATTTTGTCTTTAAATTTTGGTATTTTGAGATGTTGGGGTTGGTTTGGTAATTTTGTGAAAGTTTGGGGCTTTTGTGTTATTTTACAAAGGTTGGGGTTTTATTTATAATAAACCTAGATGCATGTTTGGTATAGAGGAATGGAATAAATGTTGAATCATTGATGAAAATAGGGCCCAAGGGTTGTGATGTTAATTATGGAAAATGACCTAATTACATTGATTGATTAATTGGGGTAATTAATTGTGAGAATTGAGGAAATGAAATGGAATTGTCGAGATTGGGAATGTATGGGAAAAAGGGGTGTAGTTGAACCATTTATCACTCACCAAATTGAAATGTTGATTGAATATCCATTGTGCATCTATTTTCTGTATAGAGATAACTGCTTTGGGTTATCGGTGGAGGATAGTTGTGATTGTTGTAGACAATGCATGATGATTGTTGATTAGGGAAAACTGAAAGTAATCACATTAAATATGTCATTGATATGACGGTTGGAATAATACATCAAATATGTGTATTGAATGATCCTTGTATATGATGAGTGTTTATATACTTGGAATATGTGTTTTGTGTGAGAGGAGATAGGGGATGTACTCCATGGTTTGGGAGGAGATAGGGGACGGACTCTCAAACCTGTTTGGGAAGAGATAGGGGATGTACTCCATTAATACAACAAATATGTGTATTAAATTGAAGTATTGATACAGCAAATATGTGTATCTAATGAAGTATGGAAGTGTTTTAATATGAATTGTAGTTTCATGTGAATTGTGAATAAATGAAGTGTTTTCATATGAGATGTTGTCTCATTTAATTGTTCGGCCAGGTTCTGAGCCATGGTTATATAACTTGAAAATTGGATAAGCAAAGGAAAGTGGAATGAAACATGGACTATTTGTCATGGAACTGTATTGTGATATAAATTGGTTTATAAGTGTTAACCATCTATCAAATGCTATTGTTTTAGTCATTGCTCATATTTGGTCTAGTATATCTCTACTGGGCTATGGCTCACCCTATATGGGACATCATTTTCAGGTTCAGGTGACATGCTACCTCCAAGGACATAGCTTGGAAGGTTTTGGGAGTTGAAGACTCTTTTGGTTGTTTTGTTATTTTGATATTACATGTAGACTCAAGCCGAGGGCTTAATGTGTATGAGTTAGAACTCTCTTTTTGTAACGAAGTGTTGGCTTGGAAAGTTGTAAGCCCACAGGGCATTTACTTTTGTTGTCAACATGTAATACTTTTGTAATGAATACTCTGATCAATAGAAATATGATTTATTCTCTTATGCCTATGCATGTCAAGAATGTGGGTTTATATGTATTATTTTGAGGGCGTTACAACTTGGTATCAGAGCATACTGGGTTCGAATACTTTGGGTACGCGGGAAGTGGTTAGTACCACAATGGGTTTGTCTCACTTGTTAGAGACTTAAGTATAATGTTATGTGCTTATGTGATAACATGTTTATGTGGTTATATGGGTATGGAATGTAGTTTCTAGGATGTTGGTTGGATCCTTGGGTTTCTGGGAGTCTTGTTGGAAAAGCACTTGATCAATACTGTTTCTAATTGGAACTCTAGCAATGCCTCGGGACTGTCATTAACCGCAAATGAAATTCGTAAGTGCTTATGTGATTATATGCTTACGTGGAATGAATTACTGTTGTCCATGCATTAGGATGCGAGTGTTATAGCTTCGGCACATTTATGAATGTGCTAATGTTCTTTGTTACCTTTATTAGGATGTCAGGACGAGGACGTGGTGATATGCGAGGTAGGCCTAGGAGGCAGGAGATGCCTATACCGGATGATATTCTGGCGCAACAGGAGGGTGTTGGTCAGGCCAATATGGCCGAACCAGTAGGTCAGCAGGCTATGGGCGCCTTAGCCCGCGAGATGGCAGGAGCATTGAGGGAATCCATGGACATTCTCAGAGCTGAGAATCAAGTCTACATCCATGTGGTTGAGGCAGGGCCTTTTTTCTGAAGAGGAAGTTTTTTTGGTCTAATCCGGATGAGTTTTTCGTGGATCCTAAGGAGCCACTTAAGGCTGATGAGTGGCTGGCACCGATGATGAAGACGTTTGAGATGCTTGGCATCGAAGACGGGGCTTTGAAGGTGACCTTGGCGTCTTTCCAGTTGAAGGGAGATGCGGGTCAGTGGTGGAAGTTCATGAGGGGTCGTATTGGAGGGACTTGGGAGGCTTTCATTGATGCCTTCCAGGAGAAGTTTTTGTCTCCCACTGTCAAGGAGAAGTTGAGGGATCAGTTCTGTCAACTCAAGCAGCTGAGTTCATCAGTGGCTGAGTTTGAGGCTGCATGTCTACATCCATGTGGTTGAGGTAGGGCCTTTTTTTCTGAAGAGGAAGTTTTTTTGGTCTAATCCGGATGAGTTTTTCGTGGATCCTAAGGAGCCACTTAAGGCTGATGAGTGGCTGGCACCGATGACGAAGACGTTTGAGATGCTTGGCATCGAAGACGGGGCTTTGAAGGTGACCTTGGCGTCTTTCCAGTTGAAGGGAGATGCGGGTCAGTGGTGGAAGTTCATGAGGGGTCGTATTGGAGGGACTTGGGAGGCTTTCATTGATGCCTTCCAGGAGAAGTTTTTGTCTCCCACTGTCAAGGAGAAGTTGAGGGATCAGTTCTGTCAACTCAAGCAGCTGAGTTCATCAGTGGCTGAGTTTGAGGCTGCATTTACGAGCTTATCGAGGCTTGCTCCTGAGTTAGTGATGTCTGAGGAATGTTGTTGTCTTGAATTTGAGAAGAAGTTAAGGACCAGGCTCAAGATGAGAGTTGTGAGGTCCATGACTTGGGAGTATGCACGCCTTGTGGACGCTGCAGCCCATATGGAGATTATCATGCATGAGGAGGAGGAGAGGTTGAGGGGCTCCAAGAGGAGGTAGGATGGCCAGGGGGATAGTAGGAGGCAGAGGGGTTCTAACCCTCAGTAATCCCAGGGTGTTTTTGCTAGATCTACCTTTCCAGTGCCGAGTTCAGGCTCTAGGAGAGGCAGTCAGGGAGACGTTACTTGTTACAAATGTGGTCAGCTGGGCCACAAGTCTCCAGCTTGCCCGCAGAGGGGAGAAGGTCAGAGAGCAGCTTCATCTTCAGCTCGTCCTCAGAGCTAGAGTCAGGGCAGAGGCCAGCCGCTCTCTTATTACCAATGTGGTCAGGCAGGGCACCTGAAGAGGTTCTGCCCGCAGTTGAGTGGCGCATCGGGTGTGTTTGGTACGAGGCAGACGTAGAGTTTTCAGCCAGCACAGTCTGCTCAGGCCTCGAGGGCCAATCAGGGGGCGTCATCGTCTTAGTCTGTGCACCAGTCTTTTGCTTCCAGGGGTGAGCAGGTATATCATAGACCTTCTGGGCATGTGTATGCTATTACCGCGCAGGATCTTGTACCGGCCCCATATGTTGTGAGAGGTACCCTTTTGTTTTGCTACTCGGTTGCCAATGTGTTGATTGATATGGGTGCATCACATTCCTTTATATCTGCTGCATTTGCACCTATTTTGGGGTTGGAGTTGGCGCAGTTAGCATCTCTTATTTATGTTGTATCACTTGCTGGGGGTGAATTGATCTTGAAACAAGGGTGTCGGGGCTGTGATATACAGGTCGCCGACCGCCGGCTTCCATTTTCTTTTGTAGTTATGGCTATGTCGGGTTTTGATGTGATTTTGGGTATGGATTGGTTATCGTCATACTGGGCTGTTATTGATTGCTACCGCCAGAGGGTGACTGCATGTACCTTGAGCGGCTTAGTGGTCTTCTCGCTAGCTTTATGGATGGTGAGTGTGATGAGACCTAGACTGTATTGCTGAGAGTGGTTTGTGAGTATTCAGATGTTTTTCCCAAGGACCTTGTTAGCTTACCACCTCAACGGGAGATTGAGTTCTCTATTGATTGAGTGCCTGGCACGGCACCGATTTCTATGGCACCATACTGTTTTGCCCCAGCCGACTTGAGTGAGTTGAAAATTCAACTCCAGGAGTTGCTAGATAAGGGCTTTATTCATCCTAGTGTTTCACCATGGGGGAGCACCTGCCCTCTTTGCTAAAAAGAAAGATGGCGCCTTAAGACTTTGTATCGATTACCGGAAATTAAATCGAGCTACGGTTAAGAATAAGTACCCTATGCCCCGTATAGATGATTTGTTTGACCAGTTGAAGGGTTCCCGTTGTTTCTCTAAGATAGACTTGAGATCGGGTTACCATCAGTTGAGGGTCAGGAAGGAGGATATTCCGAAGACGACATTACGTACGCAGTATGGCCATTATGAGTTTCTGGTGATGCCTTTTGGGCTCACCAATGCACCGGCAGTGTTTATGGACTTGACGAACTGGATATTCCGGGAGTTCTTAGATCGCCTTGTGGACGTCTTCGTAGATGACATTCTAATTTATTCACCTTCGGAGGAGGAGCACGAGGTACACTTGAGAGTGGTGCTTGAGTTGCTTAGAGCCCATAAGTTGTATGCTAAGTTTGGGAAGTGTGAGTTCTGGCTAAGAGACGTCAAGTTCTTAGGCCATGTAGTCTCCTGAGAAGGGGTGTCTGTTGATACATCCAAGATAGAGGCAATGCAGGATTGGGCACAGCCTAAGAGTGTTTTTGAGATCCGTAGTTTTCTGGGATTTACTGGGTATTACCGCCGGTTTGTGAAGGATTTCTCCAGGCTAGCGTCACCGTTGACTAGATTGACGCGGAAAGGGGTCAAGTTTGTGTGGAGTGAGACTTGTGAAAAGTCGTTCCAAGAGTTGAAAGTTAGACTTACCACCACTCATGTGTTGATTACTCCGGAGAGAGGTTTGGGTTATGCTGTTTATTGTGATGCCTCACGAGAGGGTTTGGGTTGTATGTTGATGCAAGAAGGTAAAGTGGTGGCCTATGGCCCACGTCAGTTGAAAATGCACGAGAGGAACTACCCTACACATGACCTAGAGTTAGCAGCCGTGATTGTTGCCTTGAAGATTTGGAGGCACTACCTTTATGGTGAGAGGTTCGAGGTATTCTCGGATCATAAGAGTCTGAAATATCTGTTTACACAGAAAGACTTGAACTTGAGGCAGAGAAGGTGGATGGAATTTATTGAGGACTACGACTTTGAGTTGCATTATCATCCGGGGAAGGCCAATGTTGTGGCCGATGCCCTTAGCAGGAAATCCATTAGTGATGTAGCTTGTATAGCCATCTGGGAATGGGAGATGTTGGGTGCACTTGGCGAGTTTGATTTGCTTCTAGGTGAATCTGTTGAGGCTGCGGCCTTGTTTTCTGTAGCTACGCAGCCTACACTTGTGACTCGAGTGTTAGAGGCACAGAGAGGTGACTTTGAGGTAGAATCCCTCTGGGAGAATATCCCTAGTGGGAAGGTTGAGAAGGGTTTGGCTGTGTATCCCGACCTAAGTATGAGATACCGAGACCGCTTGTTTGTGCCGGAGCCTTGTCGAGATGAGGTACTCCGAGAGTTTCACCATTCACGCCTTATGGTGCATCCGGGAGGCACTAAGATGTATCATGATTTGGGTCGCCAGTTTTGGTGGAGGGGCATGAAGAGAGATGTGGCAGTTTTTGTGTCTAAGTGCCTTACTTGTCAGCAAGTGAAGGCCGAACATCAGAGGCCAACGGGTTTGTTGCAACCCTTGCCTATTGCCGAATGGAAGTGGGAGCACGTCACTATGGACTTTGTTGTAGGCCTTCTGAGGACTCAGCAGGGTAATGATGCTATTTGGGTGGTTGCAGATCGGTTACTAAGTCGGCGCACTTTATCCCTATGCGCGTGAGAGATTCGGTAGATCATCTTGCTGACTTGTATATTCGGGACATAGTGAGGTTGGACGGGGTCCCAGTGTCGATCGCCTCAGATAGAGATCCACGTTTTACTGCTAGGTTGTGGCAGAGTTTGCAGAGTGCCTTGGGCACTAGGTTGATCTTTAGCACGGCTTATTATCCTTAGACTAACGGGCAGTCTGAGCATACTATTCAGATCCTTGAGGATATGCTTTGAGGTTGTGTTCTTGACTTTAGTGGGTAGTGGAAGAGGCACTTGCCCTTGGTGGAGTTTGCCTACAACAACAGTTTTCAGTCGAGTATCGGTATGGCACCGTTTGAGGCCTTGTATGGCCAACCTTGTGGGTCTCTGATTTGTTGGGCCGAGGTGGGTGATGCACCTTTGTTGGGCCTGGAGTTGGTTCGGGAAACGACAGAGAAGGTTGAGCTTATCCGTAGGAAGCTTGTTACAGCCCAAAGGCGTCGAAAGAATTATGCCGACCGTAGGAGAAGGCCTTTGGTATTTGAGATGGGTGATCATGTCTTCTTAAAAATATCACCTAGGCAGGGTTTGATGAGATTCGGGAAGAATGGGAAGTTGTCCCCTCGATTTATTGGCCCTTTCGAGATTCTTGAGAGGATTGGCGATGTTGCCTACTGTTTAGCTTTGCCGCCGCAGTTGTCCGGAGTGCATGACGTGTTTCATGTTAGTATGCTTCGGAAGTATGAGCCTGATCCATCGCATGTATTGGATTGGACCGACTTAGAGGTTGACGAGGATATCTCGTACGAGGAGAGACCGGTACGGATCTTGGATAGGCGGGATCAAGTCTTGTCAGGCAAGACCATCCAATTGGTGAAAGTTTTGTGGAAACATTACGGAGTGGAGGAAGCCACTTGGGAACGTGAGTTGGATGTCCGTGAGAAATATCCGAACTTGTTTGTTAATGTCTAAACCATGTATTAGGAATTTTGTTGTATAATAAACTTTAAGAGCATTGAATATGTCTTAAGTTGTGAAACATTGCTTATGTTATGAGTTTATGGAAGTATTGTAATGGTTGGGTATACCATGGGAATGGAAGTTTATTTTAACATTGCATATGTTAACTCTGTTTTAGAAATGCAAATATGTTGTTGGCATTGATTATGTAATTGAATTGGGAAATATGTGTTGAAATTGGTAAATTTCATACAAAAGCATGTTGTTAATACATATTGAATTATATTGTAAGCTGCCTCTTGAATAGAGATGAGATGACCGGTACTGGGTCAGGTTGTGAAATGTTGGTTGGTAACATTGTTGAAAATTGAGAAAAACTTGTTTTTTTAAAACTTGTGCTTAATTTCGGGGACGAAATTCCTTAAGGGGGGAGGTTATAGCGATCCCGGTTCTTCCTGCTTTGGTTGTTGTATCCGGACTTGGTTCCGTGGATGTCGGTTGTGGTTTATATCTTGTTTCCGTCTTTCAATACTTTGTAATTGAGTTATAGGATGTTTTGGGCAGGTTTGTTATAAGTTGGGTGTGATTGGGAGCAAATGGTTGCTGCCCAAAATTTTGGTCCTTCGCTCAAGCGAGACTTTTGTCGCTCGAGCGAGCTTTGTGTTTTAGATCCTTCGCTCGATCTAGGGTTCCTTCGCTCGAGCGAGAGTTGAGTTTTGTATCTGGTGGCTCGAGCGAGAAGTCCTTCACTCCAGCTTGTGTCTGTGTCTGGTTCTAGACCTGAGAGTTGCATTTCTTGGCTCGAGCGAGCTTTACTTCGCTCGAGCGAGTGAGTTGTATGTTTTGTGTTTCTTTGCTCGAGCGAGCATTCTGTCGCTCGATCGTGCTTCTGGGTTGCAGACCTGAAGCTTTGAATTGTTGACTCGAGCGAGGCTTTCTATGCTCGAGCGAGGGTTCTTTTTGTCTAGTCACTCGAGCGACCAATCCTTCGCTCGAGCGAGCCTGTGTTATATCAGTAGGCAACAACGGGATTACACTTCATTTTTTCATCTCCTCTTTTGTATAAACCCTAGATCCGGCTGCTCCTCTCTCTACACTTACCTTCTCTCTAGGGATTGATCTACTATTAGTGTGTTTCTACCCTAAGTTCTTTGCAAGAAAGATAGAGGGTGACTTGGGCTTCCTTTTAATCTGAAAAATCTTGGATTTGGAGCACTTTGGGTTTTGGTCATCTTCTCCATTTGAGCTCTTCATTTCAAGGTAGGGATACCCTACTCCATCTTATGAGTTTTGATATAAACTTTGGTCATTTTGATTAGTTGGTATTGTTGGTTAATATTGAGAAACCTTAGGGTTTATTGTGTAATTTATGAAAAAGGGGTTTTCAAATATTAAAACCTATGTGTATGTGAGACAGTGGAAAATGGAATTATTGTTGTTAAATTGGTGAAATCAAACCTTAGGGTTGATATTGAGAAAAGGGGAAAATGCCCTAATTATTGAAATAAATTAATTAGTATAATTAATTTGGAAAAAATATGAAATTGAGTTGAAATCCATGAAATTGGGAGATTACGGGATTGAATGGTGTAGTTGGATTAATTTATCACTCACCTATGTAAATGTTGATATTATATCTGTATAATGCATTTATGTTCTGTTTAAAAATAACTGCTTTGGGCTATCGGTGGAGGATAGTCTTGATGGTTGTAGACACTCTATGTTGATTAAGGAGAACTGAAACTAATCACATTGAATATGTCATTGAATATGACGGTTGAAATAATACATCAAATATGTGTATTGGGTGATCCCTGTATATGATAATTGTTTATATACTTGGAATATGTGTATTGCGTGGGAGGAGATAGGGGACGTACTCCATGGTTTAAGGGAAGATAGGGGATGGACTCTCAAACTTGTTTGGGAGGAGATAGGGGATGGACTCCATTAATACAACAAATATGTGTATTAAATTGAAGTATTGATACAACAAATCTGTGTATCATTTGTGAAATATGGAAGTGTTTTGATATGATAATGACGCATCAAATATGTGTGTCTATTGTGAAATGTGGAAGTGTTGGTATATGAGTTATGGTCTCATTGAATTGTTCGACCAGGTTCTGAGCCATGTATATGAAATGATTTGGATAAATAAAAGGAAAGTAGAATGTAACATGGACATGATTGTCATGGAACTGTATTGTGATATATGTATTGGTTTACAAGTGTTAACCATCTATCAAATGCTAAATGTTTTAGTTATCTCTCATACTTGGTTTAGTATACCTCTACTGGGCTTTGGCTCACCCTATATGGGACATCATTTTCAGGTTCAGGTGATATGCCACCTCCAAGGACTTAGCTTGAGAGGTTCTGAGAGTGGAAGACTCCTTTTGTTGTTTTGTTATTTTGGTATTACATGTAAATTCAAGCCAAGGGCTTAATATGTAATTGAGTTAGCACTCTCTTTTTGTAACCAAATGTTGGCTTGAAAAGTTGTAAGCCCGTAGGGAATTTACTTTTGTTGTCAACATGTAATATCTTTTGTAAGAATACTCTGATGAATGGAAATTTCGCTTTATTCTCATATGTCTATGAATATCTTGAATGTTGGGTTTTTTTATATTTTGAGGGCGTTACGGGGGATGAACTCTCAAACCTGTTTGGGAGGAGATAGGGGATGGACTCCATTGATACAGCAAATATGTGTATCAGTTGAAGTATGGAAGTATTTTAACATGAGTTGTAATCTCATGTGAATTGTGAAGTATGGAAATGTTTTATTATGAGATGTAGTCTCATGTAATTAATTGGCCAGGTTCTGAGCCATGTTTATGAATTAAATTGGTTAAGTAAAGAAACGTGGAATGAAACATGGACATAATTGTCATGGAACTGTATTGTGATATAAGTTGGTTTACAAGTGTTAATCATTTATCAAATGCTAATATTTTCGTTATTTCACATACTTGGTTTAGTATATCTCTATTAGGCTCTGGCTCACCCTATATGGGACATCATTTTCAGGTTCAGGTGATATCCCACCTCCAAGGACATAGCTTGAGAGGCTTAGAGGCTGAAGAACTTTTGTTGTTATCTTTTGTGTATTACATGTAAATTCAAGCCAAGGGCTTAATTTGTTTTGAGTTAGTACTCTTCTTTTGTAACCAAGTGTTGACTTGGAAAGTTGTAAGCCCGTGGGGCATTTACTTTTGTTGTCAACATGTAATACCTTTATGTTTAACACTCTGATGTGTGGAATATATTGTCGTTTTCTCGTATCATTAATGTATGAATTATGGGTTTATTTTAAGGGCGTTACAAAGGAACAAAATTTGTTAGTTGGATCCATAAAAAGTAAAGAATTTTATGAACTTTGTAAAATCAGGAAAGCTATCAAATTATTTTTTTGTTTAAACTCATACTTTTTCGTAATTTTAATTTACGGGGACAAAATGAGAAAAACTATCATTTTTTAAATTCTATTTTATCCCGTGCATAGCACATGTCACATGCCAGTATATATTATATAAGGAACAAGGGTGTTTCTAATGACAAGGCTTGTTAAAGATGGAAAGGAAAGGCTAGAGATTTATCAATGGTTCAACCAAATCAAGGAGAAGAGATGGTAGAGAGAGGTGGTTGAGTGAAAGGCAAAGCAAGCATGAAAAGAGAGAAAATGGTAGAGCATCCGGGATAATGAAAGAATTTTTTGGCTTATATTTATAAGAAATTTTCAACAAAGGGGTTGAAGGAAATCTTTATAATTATTTATACCCATAAATCTTTATTTATACCCGCAAATCTTTGTAATTATTTTTTAATTATCTTTAAATAGTATTTTCTGATTTTTTTTCTTTAATTTTGAGTCCATTTCGGGCTTATAATTATAAAGATCTCTAGATTATAATTGAGTCAATTTATGGCTTATAATTTTGAGTCAATCTTTATTTATTTAGTTTACATTGTTAATCTTTAGATTTAAAATGAATTAAATAACAGTTATTGCCTAACCTTCTTTAAAATCCTACCCAGATACAATTATATCAAAACTATTGATTAAGTTCAATAAATTCAAAAGCTAAATTTATTTTTATTTTAGATGTTAAAAAATTAAAGAGAATATTTATGAACCTCCTCCTTAGTTACAAATTTATCCAAAAGTATATTAACAACAATTTAAATATCGGGTGGCTCAATTTGTTAATTTGAATTAAAAAATAAGATACGTTGCTTAAGATTTTTTAAATCTTGCTCGATTTCATGGCTAAATTTGTTGATTTTGAGTTTTAACAAAATAAATAGATAGTCAATTGTAAAACATTACATAATCACAATCATATCAAATCAATTGGCTATTAAAATCTTTAAAAAAAATAAAATTAAAGCATCTATATATTGATTTTGATTTTCGAATTTAAAAAAAATCAAAATTCCCATTAGGGAACAAAATTTGTTAGTTGGATCCAAAAAAAGTAAAGAATTTTATGAACTTTGTAAAATCAGGAAAGTTATTAAATTATTTTTTTGTTAAACTCTTACTTTTTCATAATTTTAATTTACGGGAACAAAATGAGAAAAAACTATTACTTTTTAAATTCTATTTTATCTCGTGCATAACACGGGTTACATGGCAGTATATATTATGTAAGGAAAATGGTGTTTCTAATGACAAGGCTTGTTGAAGATGGAAAGGAAAGGCTAGAGATTTATCAATGGTTAAACCAAATCAAAGAGAAGAGATGGTAGAGAGAGGTGGTTGAGTGAAAGGCAAAGCAAGCATGAAAAGGGAGAAAATAGTAGAGCATTCGGGATAATGAAAGAAATTTTTGGCTTATATTTATAGGAAATTTTCAACAAAGGGGCTGAGGAAAATCTTTATAATTATTTATACCCATAAATCTTTATTTATACTCACAAATCTGTGTAATTATTTTTTAATTATCTTTAAATAGTATATTCTTATTTTTTTTTTCTTTAATTTTGAGTCCATTTCGGGCTTATAATTATGGCTTATAATTATAAAGATCTCTAGCTTATAAATGAGTCAATTTGTGGCTTGTAATTTTGAGCCAATCTTTATTTATTTGGCTTGCATTGTTAATCTTTAGATTTAAAACGAATTAAATAACAGTTATTGCCTAACCTTCTTTAAAATCCTACCCAGATACAACTATATCAAAACTATTGATTAAATTCAATAAATTCAAAAGCTAAATTTATTTTTATTTTAGATTTTAAAAAATGAAAAAGAATAATTATGAACCTCCTCCTTAGTTACAAATTTATCCAAAATTATATGAACAACAATTTAAATATCGGTTGGCTCAATTTGTTAATTTGAATTAAAAAATAAGATACGTTGCTTCAGATTTTTTAAATCTTGCTTAATTTCATGGCTAAACTGTTTGATTTTGAGTTTTAAAAAAATAAATAGATTGTCAATTGTAAAACATTACATAATCACAATCATATCAAATAAATTGGCTACTAAAATCTTTCAAAAAAAAATTAAAGCATCTATATATTGATTTTGATTTTTGAATTTAAAAAAATTTAAAATTCCCATCAGGGAACAAAATTTGTTAGTTGGATCCGTAAAAAGTAAAGAATTTTATGAACTTTGTAAAATCAGGACAGTTATTAAATTATTTTTTTGTTTAAACTCTTGCTTTTTCATAATTTTAATTTACGGGGACAAAATGAGAAAAACTATCATTTTTTAAATTCTATTTTTTCCCGTGCATAGCACGTGTCACATGCCAGTATATATTATATAAGGAAAAAGGGTGTTTCTAATGACAAGGCTTGTTGAAGATGGAAAGGAAAGGCTAGAGATTTATCAATGGTTCAACCAAATCAAAGAGAAGAGATGGTAGAGAGAGGTGGTTGAGTGAAAGGCAAAGCAAGCATGAAAAGAGAAAAAATGGCAGAGCATCCGGGATAATGAAAGAAATTTTTGGCTTTTATTTATAAGAAATTTTCAACAAAGGGGTTGAAGGAAATCTTTATAATTATTTATACCCATAAATATTTATTTATACCCACAAATCTTTGTAATTATTTTTTAATTATCTTTAAATAGTATTTTTTGATTTTTTTTCTTTAATTTTGAGTCCATTTCGGGCTTATAATTATAAAGATCTCTGGATTATAATTGAGTCAATTTATGGCTTATAATTTTGAGTCAGTCTTTATTTATTTTGTTTACATTGTTAATCTTTAGATTTAAAATGAATTAAATAACAGTTATTGCCTAACCTTCTTTAAAATCCTACCCAGATACAATTATATCAAAACTATTGATTAAGTTCAATAAATTCAAAAGCTAAATTTATTTTTATTTTAGATTTTAAAAAATTAAAAAGAATAATTATGAACCTCCTCCTTAGTTACAAATTTATCCAAAATTATATTAACAACAATTTAAATATCGGTTGGCTCAATTTGTTAATTTGAATTAAAAAATAAGATACGTTGCTTCAGATTTTTTAAATCTTGCTCAATTTCATGGCTAAATTTGTTGATTTTGAGTTTTAAAAAAATAAATAGATAGTCAATTGTAAAACATTACATAATCACAATCATATCAAATCAATTGGCTATTAAAATCTTTGAAAAAAAAAATAATTAAAGCATCTATATATTGATTTTGATTTTTGAATTTAAAAAAATTCAAAATTCCCATTAGGGAACAAAATTTGTTAGTTAGATCCATAAAAGGTAAAGAATTTTATGAACTTTGTAAAATCATGAAAGTTGTTAAATTATTATTTTTTTTAAACTCTTACTTTATCATAATTTTAATTTACAGGGACAAAATGAGAAAAACTATCATTTTTTTAATTCTATTTTATCACATGCATAGCACGGGTCATATGTAACGCCCTCAAAATAAACCCATAAAGCATACAATAATGACATGTTTAGACAAGAGAAGAAAGCAAAAATACATTTCATCAGAGTATTCCTTACAAATGTATTACATGTTAACAACAAAAGCAAATGCCCTACGGGCTTACAGCTTTCCAAGTCAACACTTGGTTACAAAAGAAAGAGTACTAACTCTATACAAAATAAGCCCTTGGCTTGATATACATGTAATGCAAGAATGTAATCACAAAAGATGTCCCAGCCACTAAGCCTCTCAAGCTACGTCCTTGGAGGTGGCATGCTACCTGTACCTGAAAATGATGTCCCATATAGGGTGAGTCAACGCCCAGTAGAGATATGCTAAACATAATATAAGCAATAACTAAGACATTAGCAATCGATAAATGTTTAACTCACATAAATCAATTCATAACCCATTTCAATTACATGACCAAGTGTCCATGTTTTATTTCAGTTCTTATCCAAATTTCCAATCCATAATCCTGGCTCAGAACCTGGCCGTTTACTTTAACAAAAATTTCATCTCATGTCAACAGTTCTTCTATTTCAATAATACTAATGAGATAACAACTCATAACAAAATACTTCCATAAGTCTCAACAGATACACATATTTGCTGTATCATTAACACATACAAACACTTCCTTACGTCGCAAGTGATACACAAATTTGCTGTATCAACACTTCAATAGATACATAGAATTGTTGTATCAATGGAGTCCATCCCCTATCTCCTCCCACATAACAACCGGTTTAGGAGTTCATCCCCTATCTCCCCCTAAACCGTGGAGTACATTCCCTATCTCCTCGCACGCAACACAATGTATATAAACAACTATCATATACTTGTTCAATCAATACACAAATTCGATGTATTATTCCAATTGTCATATTTGATGACATATTCAATTGATTAGTTCTGGTTTGCTTAATCATCATGCATTGTCTACAACAATCACGACTATCCTCCACCGATAGCCCAAAGCAGTTGTTTCTAAACAGATAATAAATGCATCAACAGATAGTTTATCAACATTTTCAAAAGTGAGCGATTAATAAATCTAACTTCACTATTCCATCTCATATTGAGCCAATTTCATTATATCCAACTCAATTTCATATTCTCATAACAAATGTCATTAATTACATAAATGACCCAATTATACCCAAGCATGGCATTTTTCCGTTTTTTCCAATATTGACCCAAAGGTCCAAATATCATCAACTAACATCAATAACCCCCTTTTTAGACCCAATATATATATATATATATATATATGAGCCAAAAGAATAAAACCCCTCTTTTCATTGTAACACAACTCAAACCCTAACTTCCCAAATCAAACCATCTATACAAATAGCTCAACGTCTATGTTAAAGCATATAAGAATGAGTAGAAATCCCTACCGCAAAAGATGAAGCCCAAAGGTGAAGATGGAGAAACCCCGAAGTGCTCCAAATCAAGAAATTCTCGGATCAAAATGTTGCCCTCAACGATCCCCACACTTTTTACAAAGGCCCAAGGGTAGAAAATCACTCCTACTAGATCAATCCTAAGAGAGAAGGGAGAAAGTAGTGAGAGAAGCTCTGAAAAATGGTTTTTCAGAAAAGTAAGAGAGAGAGTGGAAGTTAAAAAGTGGTTTAAAATCACCCAGTTCATATCTGATATACGTAGGACCCGCTCGAGCGGAGAATAGGACGCTCGAGCGTCAAGCACAAAAACTGGACCCGTTCGAGCGTGAAGGGTACCCGCTCGAGCGCCAAGACACAACTGCAAAACACACCCGCTCGAGCGTAGATTTCCTGCTTCCAGTACTTTTACAGACAATGAACTAGCCGCTCGAGCGCCAAGATACCCGCTCGAGTGCAATTCGCTCGAGCGTAATAAGATCCGCTCGAGCGTGAAAAACATACCTGCAGAAGTTTTGCAGAGGCAGAAAATGTTGAGAGTGTGTAAACCCCGCTCGAGCACAAGAAGACCCACTCGAGCGGACAACCAAAAATCAAACTTCGCTCGAGCGCAAAGGAACCCGCTCGAGCGTGCCACCAAGATTCTGGGCAACAAGGAATGGGACTAAAGCTCAACCAACCTGTTCGAAACACGCCCAATACATCCTAAAACTCAAATATATGGAATTAAAGGATAACAACAAGATATACAACCACCAACTCCACGGAACCTAAGTCCGGAATACAACAATGAAAGGAAGAGAAACCGGGATTGCTATAACGTCCCCGAAATTAAATACAAGTTTTTCAAAAACAAGTTTTCTCATCTCCCAACAACATTACATTTCAAAATATAACAATTTGACCCATTACCGGTCATCTCATCTCTTTTCAAGAGGCAATTTACAACATTTTCCACAACATGCATTATAAATATGCAATCCTTGAAATTTAATAATTTCCAAAACTATGTTCCACAGTTCTATATCATAATTAATGTTCATGATATATTTCCATTTTCAAAATACATTCAACATATGCAATGTTACACTAAACTTCCATTTCAAGGCAAGTTTCAAAATACTTCCATAAACCAAAACATATACAATGTTTTACAACTTAAGACATATTTAATGCACTTAAAGTCTATCAGTATTACAAAATCTCAATACATGATTATACATTAACAAACAAGTCCGGATATTTTTCACGGACATCCAACTCACGTTCCCAAGTGGCTTCTTCCACTCCGTGATGTTTCCACAAAACTTTCACCAAGGGAATGGTCTTGCCTCGCAAGACTTGCTCCCGTCTATCCAAGACCCGAACCAGTCTCTCCTCATATGAGGCGTCCTCATCTACCTCTAAGTTGGTCCAACCCAACACGTGCGATGGATCTGGCTCGTACTTCTGAAGCATACTAACATGAAACACGTCATGTACTCCGGATAACTGCGGCGGCAAGGCCAAACGATAAGCAACCTCCCCAATCCACTCAAGGATCTCAAAGGGACCGTTAAACCAAGGGGATAACTTCCCACTCTTCCCAAACCTCATCAAACCCCGTCTAGTTGATATTTTCAGAAAAACATGATCACCCACCTCAAATGTCAAAGGCCTTCTCCTACGGTCGACATAACTCTTTTGGTGACTCTGGGCTGTAACAAGCCTCCTACGGATAAGCTCAACTTTTTCGGTCATTTCTCTCACCAACTCTGGGCCCAACAAAGGTGCATCACCCACCTCGGCCCAACAAACTGGAGACCTACATTGTCGGCCATACAAGGCCTCAAACGGTGCCATATTGATACTCGACTGAAAACTGTGGTTGTAGGAAAACTCCACCAAGGGCAAGTGCCTCTCCCACGACCCACTAAAGTCAAGAACACAACCTCGAAGCATATCCTCAAGGATCTGAATAGTACGCTCTGACTGCCCGTCAGTCTAAGGATGATGAGCCGTGCTAAAGGTCAACCTAGTGCCCAAGGCACTCTGCAAACTCTACCACAACCTAGCAGTAAAACGAGGATCTCTATTTGAGACGATCGTCACTGGGACCCTGTGCAACCTCACTATGTCCCGAATATACAAGTCGGCAAGATGATCTACCGAATCTCTTACGCGCATAGGGATAAAGTGCGCCGACTTACTCAACCGATCTACAACCACCCAAATAGCATCACTACCCCGCTGAGTCCTCGGAAGACCTACAACGAAGTCCATAGTGACATGCTCCCACTTCCACTTGGCAATAGGCAAGGGTTGCAACAAACCCGCTAGCCTCTGATGTTCGGCCTTCACTTGCTGACAAGTAAGGCACTTAGACACGAAAACTGCCACATCTCTTTTCATACCCCTCCACCAAAACTGGCGACCCAAATCACGATACATCTTGGTGCCTCCCGGATGCACCGCAAGGCGCGGATGGTGAAACTCTCGGAGTACCTCCTCTCGGCAAGACTCCGGCACAAACAAACGGTCTCGGTATCTCACACTCAGGTTGGGATACACAGACAAACCCTTCTCAGCCTTCCCACTGAAGATCTTCTCTCTGAGGGATTCTACCTCAAGGTCACCTCCCTGTGCCTCTAACACTCGAGTCACAAGTCTAGATTGCGCAACAACAGAAAACAAGGCCGCAGCCTCAACAGATTCACCCAAAATCGTAGTCCTCAATGAACTCCATCCACCTCCTCTGCCTCAGATTTAAGTCTCTCTGTGTAAACAGATACTTCAAACCCTTATGGTCTGAGAACACCTCGAACCTCTCACCATAAAGGTAGTGCCTCCAAATCTTCAAGGCAAAGATCACTGCTGCTAATTCTAGGTCATGTGTAGGGTAATTTCTCTTGTGTATTTTCAACTGATGTGAGCCATAGGCTACTACTTTCCCCTCTTGCATCAATACACAATCCAAACCCTCTCATGAAGCATCACAATAAACAGCATAACCCAAACCTCTCTCCGGAATAATCAAAACTGGAGCGGTGGTCAATTTAACTTTCAACTCTTGGAACGACTTTTCACAAGTCTCACTCCATACAAATTTGACCCCTTTCCTCATCAACCTAGTCAATGGTGAAGCTAGCCTGGAGAAATCCTTCACAAACTGGCGGTAGTACCCAGCCAATCCCAGAAAGCTACGGATCTCAAAAACACTCTTAGGTTGTGCCCAATCTTGCACTGCCTCCATCTTGGATGTATCAACAGACACCCCTTCCCCAGAAACCACATGGCCTAAGAACTTGACTTCTCCTAGCCAGAACTCACACTTCCCAAATTTGGCATACAGCTTATGGGCCCTAAGCAACTCAAGCACCACTCTCAAGTGTTCTTCGTGCTCCTCTTCCGGCGGTGAATAAATCAGGATGTCGTCCACGAAAACGACCACAAAATGATCCAAGAATTCCCAGAATATCTGGTTCATCAAGTCTATAAAGACTGCTGGTGCATTGGTGAGCCCAAATGGCATCACCAGGAACTCATAATGGCCATACCATGTACGGAATGTCGTCTTCGGAATATCCTCCTCCCTGACCCTCAAATGGTGGTAACCCGATCTCAAGTCTATCTTAGAGAAACAACGGGAACCCTTCAACTGGTCAAACAGATCATCTATACGGGGCATGGGGTACTTATTCTTGACCGTAGCCCGATTCAACTTCTGGTAATCGATACACAATCTCAAGGCACCATCTTTCTTCTTAGCAAAGAGGGTCGGTGCTCCCCATGGCGAAACACTAGAGCGGACAAAACACTTATCTAGCAACTCCTGGAGCTGAATCTTCAACTCACTCAACTCGACTGGGGCAAAACGATAAGGTGCCATTGAAATCGGCGTCGTGCCGGGCACTAAATCAATAGAGAACTCGATCTCTCGATGAGGTGGCAAACTAACAAGATCCTCGAGAAAAACATCCGAATACTCGCGAACCACTCTCGGCAATTCAACCCCGGTCTCATCACACTCACCACTCATAAAGCTAGCGAGAAGACCACTAAGCTCACTCTGCCCTTGCAGATCATACACCGGTGGCAATACACTACCAACCCGATCCCCCAAAAAGTGAAAACAATCCCCGCTCAAGGTACATACTGTGACCCTCTAGCGGTAACAATCAATAGCAGCCCGGTATGACGATAGCCAGTCCATACCCAAAATAACATCAAAACCTGACATGGGCATAACTACAAAAGGAAACGGAAGTCGGTGGACGGCGACCTCTATATCACAGCCCCGACACCCCTGTTTCAAAATCAACTCACCCCCAACAAGTGATACAACACAAATAGGAGATGCTAACTGTGCCAACTCTAACTCCAAAACAGATGCAAATGCAGCAAATATAAAATAATGGGATGCACCCGTATCAATCAACACATTGGCAACCGAGTTGCAAAACAAGAAGGTACCTCTCACAACCGATGGAGCTGGTACAAGATCCTGCGCGGTAACAGCATACACACGCCCTGTAGGCCCCTGATCTACCTGCTCACCTCTAGGAGCAAAAGAGTGCTGCACAGACTGGGACGACGAAGCTCCCTGATTGGCCCTCGAGGCCTGAACTGACTAAACTAGCTGAAAACTCTGCCTCTGCCCAGATGCACCAGATGTGCCACTTAACTGCGGGCAAAACCTCTTCAGGTGCCCCGCCTGACCACACTGATAACAAGACAGTGGCTGGCCTCTGCCCTGACTCTGGCCCTGAGGTCGAGCCGAAGATGAAGCTGCTCTCTGGCCTCCTCCCCTCTGCGAGCAAGCTGGAGACTTGTGGCCCAGCTGACCACATTTGTAACAAGTCAGATCTCCCTGACTGCCTCTCCCAGAACCTGCACTCGGCACTGGAAAGGTCGACCTAACATAACCACCCTAAGACTGCTGAGGGTTGGAACCCCTCTGTCTCCTGTCATCACCCTGGCCATCCTGACTCCTCTTGGAGCCTCTCTATCTCTCATCCTCCTCCTGCATCATAGTCTCCATATGGGCTGCCGCATCCACAAGGGCCCAAAGTCCCGGGTCATAGAACCCCTAACTCTCATCTTGAGGTCGTGCATCATCTTCTTCTCAAACTCCAGACAACGGCGTTCCTCAGGCGCCACAAGCTCAGGTGCAAACCTGGACAAACTAGTAAAAGCGGCCTAAAACTCGGTCACAAACAAACTCAGCTGCTTAAGCTGGCAAAACTGGTCCCTCAGCTTCTCCCTAGCAGATGTAGACAAGAACTTCTCTTGGAAAGCATCCACAAAAGCCTCCCATGTACCACCAATACGACCCCTCATGAATTTCCACCACTGACTCGCATCTCCCTTAAGCTGGAAAGATGCCAAGGTCACTTTCAATGCTCCGTCTTCGATGCCAAGCATCTCAAACGTCTTCCTCATCTGTTCCAACCACTCATCCGCCTTAAGTGGCTCCTTCGAATCCCTGACAAACTCATCTGGATTAGACCAGAAGAACTCCCTCTTCACAAAGGAAGGCCCTTCATCAACAACCTGGGCCTGAACTGGATTCTCAGCTCTGAGAATGCCCATGGATTCCCTCAAAGCATCGGGTATCCCACGGGCTAAAGTGCCCATAGCCTACTGACTTGCTAGCTCGACCACATTTATAGCGATCCCGGGTTTACCCTTGTTGAACAGTGATCCGGACATGTGTCCGTGGATGTTAGTAATTGATTATTGTCTTGTTTACATCCTTTCTTACTTTGTATTTGAGTTATAGGATGTGTTGGGCAGGTTTGTTACAGGTTGGTTGAGTTTAGAAACCAAAACTAGTTGCCCAGATTTTGGCTTGTCCGCTCGAGCGGGGGTTTTGACGCTCGAGCGGGGAATACACCCATCCAGTATTTCGAAGAAAGTCTCGCTCAAGCGTAAGTGATTTTGAAATTGCGAAAATGCAAACAAAGGTACCCGCTCGAGCGTATAATTACCCGCTCGAGCGTTCTGCAAAAACAGTCAAA
>NW_021025065.1:22329-46953 GCF_004153795.1 Camellia sinensis | reverse complement strand
GGTTGAGGAGCCATGTTTTCAAATTTGAAAGAACCACTGAGGGATGTGTGTCCTAGCCAAGGCAATATTGGAGCGAGAACTGTTTTGCTTACCGAGTGTGTGGAATTTCATGGGTACTACCCATTTTAAATTTTGTGCGTAGTATAGATTTCGGTCTACTGTCGGGTGAACTCGAGAGGATGTGAAGTGTGCGATTAGTACTAGATGTAGCACGTATTTGATATGGTGTCCTACGGGGGCATAGCGTATAATTTTGTTAAGGTTGGACTTGTACCTTCGTGGTAAGTAGCATTGCCGAGATTACAGGTGTGCTGATTGGCCGTTTTAAGTGAGGGGATGTTAGTCCCTATATAAGGTCGTGATTGTTGTGTGGGGGAGTGTTGTATTGTAAGCAGTTGGTGCTATATCTCGGGCAGTAGTATATGGGTATTTCCTAAGTTTTGGGGCTCCTTTATTTTGATCGAATGTGATAGGTTTGTACCTTAACACTGGTTAGGTCGGGAGATGCCATCGTAAGGGTGGATTGGGTGTACAGTCCGTAGTTGGGGTGTGATCCGTGGATGGAGTCACAATGGTATGGTGTTTGCAGATGGAGATGTGGGTTAATGGCAAGGAGAGTAAGACCTTTACTCTGCTGGATAGTTAGAAGAGTGAATCCTTGAAAGCCTTGTCGGTGACCTGTAGTGGTGTCGGGGTTTGGTTCATGATGGTTGCCTAGCGGTAGTTTTGACTAGTGGTTTAGCACGGAGGCTGGGCCTCTGGAGGGTACTCTCGGGATGGGTGGCAGGCAAGATGTGGAGATTTGATGTGATGGTTAGATGTGATGGTTGTGAGAATTGCGCGGTGTTGGCAAGACTATGTGAGAATGTTCGAGGGAATGTGAGATTTGTATCTCGAGTTAGTAGAAATGGTACCTGTATGTCGGTTCGTGTTTTGGGTCTTGCTAGTCAGTGAGTCCGTGGTAACCCCATTAGTTGTATAGGGGTAGCGTTCGAGTTGTGATTGGTTATCAATTGTTGGGTTTGGGTTGTGAGTGGATGCTGGTAGCATTCTTTGAAGGAAGGGCAGTTTATGTTCTAAAGTAGTGAGTATAGCGTTGGTCAAGGTGGTCCTTCGTGTTCGGGTTGTTGTGATTGAGGTTGACCATGTCGGTCTTTGGTCAATGAAGTGAGCAGGCTTGCTAGATAGCCATGGCGGGGAATGGTGATTCCCTTAGATGTCGTGTTGATGCGGTTCAGTTTTAGGAGATCCGGAGAGGTTCCACAATTTGTGGTTGTGTAGAGAACTCCGTGGTTGGGGTCAGTGGCTAGAGTGGCACATCAGTGTGTGGATTACTGAGTGTAGAGTTTATTGAGTTGATTAGTCAGCTTGTCGGTAACGAGTTTCGGGTTGGCATTGGTCACCTTGAGTTTAGTCTCGTTGGTTGTAAATTTTGTATGTTGATTAGGGAAAACTGAATCTAATCGAACATGTTTTGGCGTAGAATCTGACAGTTGGAATAATACATCTAATATATGTATTAATTGATCATTGTGAATGATTGGCTTTTATACATTATGTATGTATGATGTTTGGTTTGATATTGATACAGCACTAAGATGTGTATCATTTGTGTGTTAAAGGGGGATATTGTGGGGATGAGATGTGATCTCATTTGGTTGTTGGCCAGGTCCTGAGCCGTATTTATACCTTATGTGCTGATAGTACTGCTGTTGTTTCTATTAACTATGATTATAGAAATGTTGTGTCCCATGTTGGTTGTGGCATCACCATGTGAGTGATGGTTGTTGATAGTGTCACTTTGGAAAGAAATGGAAAACAAACTTTTCCTAGTGTTTAGGACCGTCTAGATGCATTGTTGAAAAGTTGATTTAATTCAAGGATTTTAAAGAATTCCCGATTAATCTTTTGGGCAAATAAACTGTGGATGACTCTGCGTTCTGGGTAACACCGTATTTGTGAAAAATGTTTGCAAAGCTTTTGAGTTTTCGTATGGAACATGCAAGATTTATTCCGGAACGTTAACGTTGAAAATTTAAACATCTTTGGGAAATGCCTCTTGAACAAGAAAATGTTTTCTTATTATCTACTCTAAAGATTTGCTTTGGTCGTGTTGTTGAGTAGTGACTTAGCTTGGAGTGCTAGTCGGTTGTTGGTGAATTGTTTCGGGGGAGGTTTGGTTTGTTGAGGCTTGCGTACCTAAGGTGTGGTCGTTTAGAATGTGTTTCCTTGGTTAGTATCTTCCTTGCTAAGAGTAAGTCGGAGGTTTGTTGTGAAAGTAGTTTCTTTCCTTGGGGCTCGGTTGTTGAATGCTCTGTGATTAATTGGCCTTGTGTTTTGGATGTAGCACGTATTTGATATGGTGTCCTACGGGGGCATAGCGTATAATTTTGTTAAGGTTGGACTTGTACCTTCGTGGTAAGTAACGTTGTCAAGATTGCAGGTGTACTGATTGGCCGTTTCAAGTGAAGGGATGTCAGTCCCTATATAAGGTTGTGATTGTTGTATCGGGAGCGATGTGTTGTGAGTAGCTGGTACTATACCTCGGGCTGTAGTATAATGGATGTCTCCCTAAGTTTCATAACCAAGTGTTGACTTGGAAAGCTGTAAGCCCGTAGGGCATTTGTTTTGTTGTTAACATGTAATATTGTTGTAAGAACAACTCTGATGAATAGAAAGGTGTTGATTTCTCTTATATCATTGCATGTCTAAAATGATGAGTTTGATGTATGATTTTGAGGGCGTTACATTTTCTCACAAATATTATATTTTTAAATTTTACTTTATGTTAGTTGTGTTTAAAAATTAAAAAAAAAATGTGTAAAATATTTAAAAAATTCAATGAAAAAAAAAATGAAAAACGAAAAGATATAATTTTTTGAAAAGTAAATTTTATAAATGGAAAACAAACAGAGTAATTTTTTTTTTTAATTTGGTGGACAAATTTGAATTCAAAATTTAAATTGGGTTTTGTTATAAAAAAAAATGGTGATAAAAGTAATTTGTTTAAAAACTAAAAAAAAGAGTTTTTTTTTTTTTTTTTTAACAGAATTTTGTTGCCCACATCGGTGACAAAACCAACAAGACATAAACAACATAGTATACCGTCTCAAACACTAATATAAATGAAATGTTTAAATTCTTACAATAAATTACCTTTTTCAGATTTTACTTGAATTTTATTGTGGTGTATTTATGTCCGGATAATTTTACAAAATTCATCTGAAAGTCGAAACCAACATACCTGTATTTATATTTTGCCTTAAATTTTTAGTAACAAATTTGATGAATTACATTTTAACTCAATAATTTTATATTCAATTATATTTTGATCTAATCATTAATTACACTGTATCTTCACAAGTATACATTAATCTATATAATAAAGCAGGATGATTTTTGAATTTGTCCTACATACATTTGTCCTACAAGGACATTTGGACGACCCTCTATCAGTTGCTAATCTTTTAGTCATTGTTCATGGTTGGTTTAGTGTATTTCTACTGGGTTGTGGCTCACCCTATATGGGAATATCATTTTCAGGTACAGGTAGCATGCCACCTCCAAGGACATAGCTTGGGAGGCTAGAGGCGGACATACTTTTGTCGTTTTTACTTTTTGATGTATTACATGTAAATTCAAGCCAAGGGCTTAATGTGTATGAGTTAGTACTCTTTTGTTGTAACCAAGTGTTAACTTGGAAAGCTGTAAGCCCTTAGGGCATTTGCTTTTGTTGTTAACATGTAATACTTATGTAATGGAATTCTGATAAATGGAAGAATGTGGAACTTTTACATATCAACGCATGTCTTATTTGAAGGGATTAATGTGATTATTTTGAGGGCGTTACAACATTGGCCTGGCTAACCCCCTCCTGCTGCGCCGGAATATCATCCGGTAATGGCATCTCTTGCCTACCACGCCTACGACGTCTACCACATTCTCGCCCTGACATCCTAATAAAGGTAACGAAGAACATTAGCACATTCATAAATGTGTCGAAGCTAAAACACTCATGTCCTAATACATTGGACAACAGTAAGTCATTCCACGTAAGCATATAATCACATAAGCACTTACGAATTTCATTTCTGGATAATGATAGTCCCGAGGCATTGCTAGAGTTCCGGTTAGAAACAGCATTAATCAAGTGCTTTTCCAACAAGACTCACAGAAACCCAAGGATCCAATCAATATCCTAGAAACTAAATCCCATACCCAAATAATCACGTAAACATGTTATCACATAAGCACATGACATTACATCTAAGTCTCTAACAAGCAAGACAAACCCATTGTGATACTAATCACTTCCCACGTACCCAAAGTATTCAAACCCGGTAAGCTCTAATAACAAGTTGTAATGCCATCAAAATAAACCCATAAAGCATACAATAATGACATGCTTACACAAGAGAATAAAGCAAAAATACATTTCTTCAGAGTATTTCTTACAAATGTATTACATGTTAACAACAAAAGCAAATGCCCTACGGGCTTACAGCTTTCCATGTCAGCACTTGGTTACAAAAGAAAGAGTACTAACTCAATACAAAATAAGCCCTTGGCTTGATATACATGTAATACAAGAATGTAATCACAAAAGATGTCCCAGCCACTAAGCCTCTCAAGCTACGTCCTTGGAGGTGGCATGCTACCTGTACCTGAAAATGATGTCCCATATAGGGTGAGCCAACGCCCAGTAGAGATATACTAAACATAATATAAGCAATAACTAAGACATTAGCAATCGATAAATGTTGAACTCATATAAATCAATTCATAACCCATTTCAATTACATGACCAAGTGTCCATGTTTTATTCCAATTCTTATCCAAATTTCCAATCCATAATCCTGGCTCAGAACCTGGCCATTTACTTTAACAGAGATTTCATCTCATGTCAACAGTTCTTCCATTTCAATAATACTAATGAGATAACAACTCATAACAAAATACTTCCATAAGTCTCAACAGATACACATATTTGCTGTATCATTAACACATACAAACACTTCTTTACTTCGCAAGTGATATACAGATTTGCTGTATCAATACTTCAATAGATACACAGAATTGTTGTATCAATGGAGTCCATCCCATATCTCCTCCCACATAACATCCGGTTTAGGAGTCCATCCCATATCTCCCCCTAAACCGTGGAGTACATCCCCTATCTCCTCTCACGCAACACAATGTATATAAACAACTATCATATACATGTTCAATCAATACACAAATTCGATGTATTATTCCAATTGTCATATTCGATGACATATTCAATTGATTAGTTCCGGTTTGCTTAATTATCATGCATTGTCTACAACAATCACGACTATCCTCCACTGATAGCCCAAAGCAGTTATTTCTAAACAGATAATAAATGCATCAACAGATAGTTTAACAACATTTTCAAAAGTGAGCGATTAATAAATCCAACTTCACAATTCCATCTCATATTGAGCCAATCTCATTATATTCAACTCAATTTCATATTCTCATAACAAATGTCATTAATTACATAAACGACCCAATTATACCCAAACATGGCATTTTCCCCCCTTTTCCAATATTGACCCAAAGGTCCAAATATCATCAACTAATATCAATAACCCCCTTTTTAGACCTTAGACCCAATATATATATATATATATATATATGAGCCAAAAGAATAAAACCCCTCTTTTCATTGTAACACAACTCAAACCCTAACTTCCCAAATCAAACCATCTATACAAATAGCTCAACGTCTATGTTAAAGCATGTAAGAATGAGTAGGAATCCCTACCTCAAAAGATGAAACCCAAAGGTGAAGATGGAGAAACCCCGAAGTGCTCCAAATCAAGAAATTCTCAGATCAAAATGTAGCCCTCAACGATCCCCACACTTTTTACAAAGGCCCAAGGGTAGAAAATCACTCCTACTAGATCAATCCTAAGAGAGAAAGGAGAAAGTAGTTAGGAAAGCTCTCAAAAATGGCTTTTCAGAAAAGTAAGAGAGAGAGTGGAAGTTGAAAAGTGGTTTAAAATCACCAAGCTGATATCTAATATACCTATGACCCGCTCGAGCGGAGAATAGGACGCTCGAGCGTCAAGCACAAAAATTGGACCCGCTCGAGCGTGAAGGGTACCTGCTCGAGCGCCAATACACAACTGCAAAACACACCCGCTCGAGCGCAAAGGGAAAGCCGCTCGAGCGTAGATTTCCCCTTTCCAGTACTTTTGCAGACAATGAACTACCCACTCGAGCGTGATTCGCTCGAGCGTAATAAGATCCGCTCGTGCGTGAAAAACACACTTGCAGAAGTTTTGCAGAGGCACGAAATGCTGAGAGTGTGTAAACCCCGCTCGAGCGCAAGAAGACCCGCTCGAGCGGACAACCAAAAATCAAACTCTGCTCAAGCGCAAAGGGACCCGCTCGAGCGTACCACCAAAATTCTGGGCAACAAGGAATGGGACTAAAGCTCAACCAACCAGTTCGAAAGACGCCCAATACATCCTAAAACTCAAACATATGGAATTAAAGGATAACAACAAGATATACAACCACCAACTCCACGGAACCTAAGTCCGGAATACAACAATCAAAGGAAGAGAAACCGGGATCACTATATCATATGCCAGTACATATTATATAAGGAAAAGGGTGTTTCTAATGACAAGGCTTGTTGAAGATGGGAAGGAAAGGCTAGAGATTTATCAATGGTTCAACCAAATCAAAGAGAAGAGATGGTAGAGAGAGGTGGTTGAGTGAAAGGTAAGGCAAGCATGAAAAGAGAGAAAATGGTAGAGCATCCGGGGTAATGAAAGAAATTTTTGGCTTATATTTATTGGAAATTTTCAACAAAGGGGTTGAAGGAAATTTTTATAATTATTTATACCCATAAATCTTTATTTATACCCACAAATCTTGGTAATTGAAATGTATGTTCATTTATGGTGTAATCCATATATCCCTACTAACATTCAAATATATTGCTCAAATTTAAATTTTAGACAATTTTTTAAAAAAAAAATTTCTTTCGTACATAGCATGCTTGTTAGGAGAGAAAATAATGATTGAATGAAAAAATTTTGAGGAATTTACATGTCAGTGTGTATTTAAAAAAATATTTACAAATTAATGATAAAATTTGTAATTATTAAAGTATGAAGTGATAAACCTTATCACGATCAATAATTAACTTTTACAAAATTCACTGAGCAATAGTTTTCCAAAAAAACATTTTCTATCATGCGAATTTAATCAATTCAGTACTAAATCAGTGAATTCGCATTAGTACAGTTATCGACAATTAATCCAAATTGACTTAATATACTAATATTTTTTTTGTTTATTGATTTCATGATTTTACTTGGTATATTTTGTGCAAGTTAATTTTCTATTCAAGTGTTTTAGTATCTAAATCCCCAATAGTATGTACTTATAATAATTATTTATTAATGTACTTAAAAGAGGAAAAGGATGTTGAAATTTATTGTGATAAATACTATTTTTCTTTTTTAAAATAGTAGTGGTGGTAATAATCTTTCATGTGCTAATAACTTCAAAATGGTTTGGTCATGATGCAGAAGCTAGATGGTGAGGATGTAAGAATTGTGGACTATTTTGATGTGATTACAGGAACAAACTCTAGAGATCTTGTGATTGCTATGTTAACTACTCCAAACGAAAATAATCGCCCAGTGTCTGCTGCTAAAGATATTAACGAATTTTACCTTGACAATTGTCCCAAAACATTGCCGGAAGAGAGGTAATAATTACAAAAAATTAAGAATTTTGGCATAAAATTTTCATACCCAATATTATATATAGCGGTTTTTATCCTGTTGTTTCAAACAAAAACACATACCAATATTAGTTATAAAAATTATTTTTGTAGATTCTTTTGTTTTTCCATTCAATGATGATGATGCTATGTACTAGTAGTAAAACATATTAAAACTTTAAAACAAACAGCTCTCTATTTCCTCAAGCTGCAAAGGCAATCAAAGCCTTATCAGGACCAAAATATGATGGGAAGTATCTCCATGAAGTAGTTAAGGAAAAGCTTGAGAGATAAAATTACATCAGACATTGACTAAAGAGTCCTATATAAATATAAACAAATCATCTCCCTTCTTATAAGGAAAAAAAAAAAAAAACAGTCTCTCTATTTTGTACAATAATGATGATTGAATAATACAAAGCAATTACTCTTTATTATTTATCGCATATCAATTTAAAAGACACGCATAATTACTGTACTAACAGTTGATGAAAAATCACGTGCCACATGCAATGCACATACCCAACTGCTAGTATATAAATATAATTATAAAAGTGTGAAGAACCTGCCATGTTTTCTAATTTTTTTTAAATTTCAATTTTACCCTCTCAAATCTTCTATATTTTCTAAGTTATGAAGAATCCTATATAAACTAATTATCTCTTTATTTTTAGAGTTGAACACTCAAAAACGATATATTTTAATTTTAAAAATAGCATAAATACCTCTTTTTAGAGGTAGTCCAAAGGGGGTGAATGAGTTAATATAGATGATCGTAAGGTAATATTTAATAATAGTAGACGAACTCTTAATGTAATTAACTTTTAATAATTTTGTACTACTGTCATAATTTAAAATTGATAGCAATTTTCTTGGGATTCAAGATTCGTAACAAACTAGTACAACATACGAAGGCAACAATAGGAGGGTACATGGAAGTTTCTTTGGGGCTTGATGGAGAGGACTATAAATATGCAACCTAGCTTATTGTGAAAATCAAACATATCAAACTTCAAAAATCTCCTCTTATATATTCCTAATCCTGTCATTTGAACATTGCGCAAAATAAACACAAAAACATTTTTTTGTTTTATAAAATCAGTTTTGAAAATGGAGGTGGTAGTAGCACAATCTCTAGGTCAAATCCAGGCCCCAACTAATGGGAACTTGATAACTATTCTTTGCATTGATGGAGGTGGCTTTTGAGGAATCATTCTTGCCACTATCCTCACTTACCTTGAATCCCAGCTTCAGGTATTAACTCTCTTTAATATATATATATATATATATATTAGTAGTGGGTGCACACACAACGTGTGTGAAAATATATATAATTGAAATGTAGTTCATTCGTGGTAAGATCCACATATCCCCACTAACGTTCAAATATATTGCACAAATTTAAATTTTAGACAATTTTTAAAATATTTTTCTTTCGTACATAGCTTGGTTGTTAGGAGAGAAAATAATGATTGAATGAAAAAATTTAGAGGAATTTACATGTCAGTGTATATTTAGAAAAATATTTACAAATTAATGATAAAATTTATAATTATTAAAGTATGAAGTGATAAACTTTATCACCGATCAGTAATTAATGTTTACAGAATTCAGTGAGCAATAGTTTTCCAAAAAAACATTTTCTATCATGCAAATTTAATCAATTCAGTAATAAATCAGTGAATTCGCATCAATATATTTATCGGCAATCCAAATTAACTTAATATACTAATATTTTTTTTGTTTATTGATTTCATGATTTTACTAGGTATATTTTGTGCAAGTTAATTTTCTATTCATGTGTTTTAGTATATAAATCCCCAATAGTATGTACTTATAATAAGCATTGTGTTAATGTACATAAAAGAGGAAAATGATGGTGAAATTTATTGTGATAAATACTATTTTTCTTTTTTAAGATGGTAGTGGTGGTTATAATCTTTCATGTGCTAATAACTCCAAAATGGTTTGGTCATGATGCAGAAGCTGTGTAACGTCCCAATTTTCATACCCAAATGACAATACAATAATCATGACCCTTTTTAAGGAAAACCAATTATACAATCCCACACTTGCATTTCATAATGTAAATAGTTCCTCATGCGATAATACATTAATCCAACAACAAGTAAATGAACAAATAAATACCCCAAAGGGTTTACAAGTTTCCAAGGCTTAAGCCCGGGTTATAGCGATCCCGGTTTTCCCTCCATTGATTATAGTATTCCGGACTTATGTTCCGTGGTGTTGGTTGTTGTTATATCTTGTTTCCGTCCTTTAACTCTTTGTATTTGAGTTTGGGTTGTGTTGGGCAGGTTTGTTACAGGTTGGTTGTGAGTTTAAACCAATGGTTGCTGCCCAGATTTTGGTGTCTTTGCTCGAGCGAGGCTTTTGTCGCTCGAGCGAGCTCTTTGTTTTAGTTCCTTCGCTCGAGCCAGGGTTCCTTCGCTCGAGCGAGAGTTGGGTGATGTGTCTGGTGGCTCGAGCGAGAAGTCTTGCGCTCGAGCTCGCGTCTGCGTCTGGCTCTGGACCTGAGAGCTGCATTTCTTGGCACAAGCAAGCTTTCCTTCGCTCGAGGGAGCGAGGACTATGTTTTGGGTTTCTTTGCTCGAGCAAGCTTTTCTTCGCTTGAGCGTGCTTCTGGGTTGTAGACCTGAAGCTTCGAATTGTTGGCTCGAGCGAGGCTTTCTACGCTTGAGCGAGGGTCCTTTGTGTCTGGTCACTCGAGCGACCACTTCGATTATATCAGTTGGCAGCAGCGGATTTTTACACACTTTTTCATCTCATTTTTCTCTCAAACCCTAGATCCGGTTGCTCTTCTCTCTCTATACATCTTCTCTCTAAGGTTTGATCTAGTTCTTGAGTGTTTTATACCCTAAGCTCTTTGTAAGAAAGATAGAGGGTGGCGTGGGCTTCACTTTAATCTGAAAAGTTGTGGATTTGGAGCACTTTGGATTTTCATCATCTTCTCCACTTGGTCTCTTCATTTCGAGGTAGGGATAACCTACTCTAATCTATGATTTTTGACATAAATGTTAGTCATTTTGATTTGTTGGTGGTGTTGAGTAATTTTGGGAAAAGTTAGGGTTTGGTTTGTAATTTACAAAAGAGGGGCTTTGCGTTTTAAAGCCCCATGTGTATTTAAAGCCTTGGAAATGTAGGTTAGAGAGCTGAATTGATGGAATTTGGTTTTAGGATCAATATTTGAGTAAAGGGGTAAATGCCTTAATTGTTGTAATAAATTAATTTGTATAATTAATTTGGGGAAATGCGAAATTGAGTTGAGATCCATGAAATTGAGAAATTACAAGATTGAAAGGTGTAGTTGGATTAATTTATCACTCACCTATGAAAATGTTGAGATTATATTTGTTTGATGCATTTATTATCTATTTAGAAATAACTGCTTTGGGCTATCGGTGGAGGATAGTCTTGATTGTTGTAGACACTGTATGTTGATTAAGGAAAACTGAAACTAATCAAATATGTTATGTCAATGAATATGACGGTTGGGTTAATACATCAAATATGTGTATTGATTGATTATTGCATATGACAAGTGTTTTAATACATTGTATGTGCAAGTTGTTTGGGAGGAGATAGGGGATGTACTCCATGGTTTGAGAGGAGATAGGGGATGGACTCTCAAACCTGTTTGGGAGGAGATAGGAGATGGACTCCATTGATACAACAAATATGTGTATCATTTGAAGTATAGAAGTGTTTTAATATGAGTTGTAATCACATGTGAATTGTGAAGTATGGAAATGTTTTATTATGAGATGTAGTCTCATTTAACTGATTGGCCAGGTTCTGAGCCACGTTTATGAATTGAGTTGGTTAAGTAAAGGAAAGTGGAATGAATCATGGACCTAACTGTCATAGAACTGTTTTGTGAAATAAGTTGGTTTATAAGTGTTAGCCACATATCAAATGCTAATGTTTTAGTTATTTCTCATACATGGTTTAGTATATCTCTACTGGGCTGTGGCTCACCCTATATAGGATATCATTTTCAGGTTCAGGTGATATGCCACCTCCAAGGACGTAGCTTGGGAGGCTTAGGGGCAGAAGAACTTTTGTTATTAGCTTTTGTGTATTACATGTAAATTCAGGCCAAGGGCTTAATGTGATATGAGTTAGTACTCTTCTCTTTTTGTAACCAAGTGTTGGCTTGGAAAGTTATAAGCCCGTGGGGCACTTATTTTGTTGTCAACATGTAATACTTTTGTAATGAATACTCTGATAAATAGAAATATGCTTTATTCTCTTATGTTTATGAATGTCATGAATGTGGGTTTATATGTATTATGTTTGAGGGCGTTACAAATTGGTATCAGAGCGTATCGGGTTTGAATACTTTGGGTACGTGGGAAGTGGTGAGTAACACAATGAGTTTGTCTCGCTTGTTAGAGACTTATGTATGACGTTATGTGTATAGATTGATAACATATTTATATGACTATATGGGTATGGAATGTAGTTTCTAGGATGTTGATTAGATCCTTGGGTTTCTGGGAGTCCTATTGGAAAAGCACTTGATCATTGCTGTTTCTAACCGGAACTCTAGCAACGCCATGGGACTGTCATTATCCGGAAATGAAATTCGTAAGTGCTTATGTGATTATGTTCTTACATGGAGTGAATTATTGTTGTCCATGCATTAGGACGCGAGTGTTACAGTTTCCGCACATTTGTGAATGTGCTAATGTTTTCGTTACCTTCATTAGGATGTCAGGACGAGGACGTGGTGGTAGGCGGGGTAGGCCTACGAGGCAGGAGGTGCCTATACCAAATGAAATTCCGGCGCAGCAGGAGGGTGTTGGTCAGGCCAAGGTGGCCGAGCTAGTAGGTCAGCAGGCCATAGGCGCCTTGGCCCGCGAGATGGTAGGAGTATTGAGGGAATCCATGGACATTCTCAGGGCTGAGAATCAAGTCCAAGCCCATGTGGTTGAGGCAGGGCCTTCCTTTCTGAAGAGGGAGTTCTTCCAGTCTAATCCGGACGATTTTGTGGGTGATCCGAAAGAGCCACTTAAGGCTGATGAGTGGCTGGAGGAGATGACGAAGATGTTTAAGATGCTTGGCATCGAAGACTGGGCTTTGAAGGCGACCTTGGCATCCTTCCAGCTGAAGGGAGACGCGGGTCAGTGGTGGAAGTTTGTTCAGGGCCGTATTGGTGGGACTTGGGAGGCTTTCGTTGATGCCTTTCAAGAGAAGTTTCTGTCTCCCGCTGTCAGGGAGAAGTTGAGAGATCAATTATGTCAGCTCAAGCAGCTGAGTATACCAGTGGCTGAGTTTGAGGATGCATTTACCAGTTTATCCAGGTTTGCACCTGAGCTAGTGGCGTCTAAGGAACACCGTTGTCTTGAGTTTGAGAAGAAATTGAGGCATGGGCTCAAGACCAGAGTTGCGGGGTCCATGACCCAAGAGTATGGGCGCCTTGTGGATGCGGCGGCCCATATGGAGATTATTATACACGAGGAGGAAGAGAGGATGAGAGGCTCCAAGAGGAGTCAGGATGGCCAGGGGAACGGTAGGAGGCAGAGGGGTTCTAACCCTCAACAGTCCCAAGGTGCTTTTGTGAGATCTACCTTTCCAGTGCCGAGTTCAAGCTCAGGGAGAGGCAGTCAAGGAGATGTTACTTGTTACAAATGTGGCAGCTGGGCCACAAGTCTCCAGCTTGCCCCCGGAGGGGAGGAGGGCAGAGAGTAGTTTCATCTTCGGCTCGTCCTCAAAGCCAAAGTCAGAACAGAGGTCAGCCACTCTCTTGTTATCAGTGTGGTCAGGCGGGGCACCTGAAGAGGTTTTGCTTGTAGTTGAGTGGCACATCTGGTGCATATAGGTCGAGGCAGAGTTTTCAACCAGCTCAGTCTGTTCAGGCCTCGAGGGCCAATCAGGGAGCCTCATCGTCTCAATCTGTACAACAGTCTTTTGCTCCTAGAGGTGAGTAGGTAGATCAGAGACCTTCAGGGCGTGTGTAAGCTGTTACTGCGCAAGATCTTGCACCGGCTCCATCTGTTGTGAGAGGTACCTTTTTGTTTTACAACTCGATTGCCAATGTGTTGATTGATACGGGTGCATCCCATTCCTTTATATCTACTGCATTTGCATATGTTTTGGGGTTGGAGTTGGCGCAGTTAGCATCTCCTATATGTGTTGTATCGCCTGTTGGGGGCGAATTGATTTTGAAACAAGGATGTCGGGGCTGTGATATAGAGGTCGCCAACCCCGACTTTTTCTTTTGTAGTTATGGCTATGTCGGGTTTTGATGTGATTTTGGGTATGGACTGGTTATCGTCATACCGGGCTGTTATTGATTGCTACCGCCAGAGGGTCACTGTATGCACCTTGAGTAGGGATTGTTTTCACTTTTTGGGAGATAGGGTTGGTAGTGTTTTGCCACCAGTGTATGATCCGCGAGGGCGGAGTGAGCTTAGTAGTCTTCTCGCTAGCCTTATGAGTAATGAGTGTGATGAGATCCAGGTTGAGCTACCCAGAGTGGTTTGTGAGTACTCAGACGTCTTTCCTGAGGATCTTGTTAGTTTGCCACCCCATCGAGAGATCGAGTTCTTTATTGACTTAGTGCCTGGCATGGCACCGATTTCTATGGCACCGATTTCTATGGCACCATATCGTTTTGCCCCAACCGAGTTGAGTGAGTTGAAGATTCAACTCCAAGAGTTGCTAGATAAGGGGTTCATTTTCCCTAGTACTTCGTCGTGGGGAGCACCAGCCTTCTTTGCTAAAAAGAAAGATGGGGCTTTGAGACTTTATATCGACTACCGGAAATTGAATCGGGCTGCGGTTAAGAACAAGTACCTTATGCCTCGTATTGATGATTTGTTTGACCAGTTGAAAGTGTCCCGTTGTTTCTCTAAGATAGACTTGAGATTGGGTTACCATCAGTTAAGGGTCAGGGAGGAGGATATCCCAAAGACGGCATTCCGTACGCGGTATGGCCATTATGAGTTTCTGGTGATGCCTTTTGGACTCACCAATGCACCGATAGTGTTTATGGATTTGATGAACCAGATACTCCAGGAATTCTTAGATCGTTTTGTAGTCGTTTTCGTGGACGACATTCTGATTTATTCACCTTCTGAGGAGGAGCACGAGGAACACTTGAGAGTGTGCTTGAGTTGCTTAGAGCCCATAGGCTGTATGCCGAGTTTGGGAAGTGTGAGTTCTGGCTAAGAGAGGTCAAGTTCTTAGGCTATGTGGTCTCCGGGGAAGGGGTGTCTGTTGATACATCCAAGATAGAGGCAGTGCAGGATTGGGCACAGCCTAAGAGTGTTTTTGAGATCTGCAGTTTTCTGGGATTAGCCGGGTATTACCGCCGGTTTGTGAAGGATTTCTCCAGACTAGCTTCGTTGTTGACCAGATTGACGCGAAAAGGGGTCAAGTTTGTATGGAGTGAGACTTGTGAAAAGTCGTTCCAAGAGTTGAAAGTTAGACTTACCACCGCTCCGATTTTGATTATTCCGAAGAGAGGTTTGGGCTATGCGGTGTATTGTGATGCTTCACGAGAGGGTTTGGGCTGTGTGTTGATGCAAGAGGGGAAAGTCGTAGCCTATGGCTCGCGGCAGTTGAAAATACACGAGAAGAATTAGCCCACACATGACCTAGAGTTAACAGCTGTAATTTTGCCTTGAAGATTTGGAGGCATTATCTGTATGGTGAGATATTCGAGGTGTTCTCGGATCATAAGAGTCTGAAGTATCTATTTACACAGAAAAACTTGAACTTGAGGCAGAGGAGGTGGATGGAGTTTATTGAGGATTACGACTTCGAGTTGCACTATCATCCGGGAAAGGCCAATGTTGTGGCCGATGCCCTTAGCAAGAAATCCATTAGTGATGTAGCTTGTATAGCCATCCGGGAGTGGGAAATGTTGGGTGCACTGGGCAAGTTTGATTTGCTTCTGGGCGAATCTGTTGAGGCTGCGGCCTTGTTTTCTGTAGTTGCGTAGCCTACACTTGTGACTCGAGTGTTAGAGGCACAGAGGAATGACCTTGAGGTAGAATCCCTCTGGGAGAAGATCTCCAGTGGGAAGGTTGAGAAGGGTTTGACTGAGTATCCTGACCTGAGTGTGAGGTACTGAGACCGTCTATTTGTGCCAGAGTCTTGCCGAGAGGAAGTACTCCGAGAGTTTCACCATTCGCGTCTTGCGGTGCATCTGGAAGGCACTAAGATGTATCGTGATTTGGGTCGCTAGTTTTGGTGGCGGGGTATGAAGAAGGATGTGGCAGTTTTTGTATCTAAGTGCCTTACTTGTCAGCAAGTGAAGGCCGAACACCAGAGGCCAGTTGGTTTGTTACAACCATTGCCTATTGCCGAGTGGAAGTGAGAGCATGTCACGATAGACTTCGTTGTAGGTCTTCCGAGAACTCAGCGGGATAGTGATGCTATTTGGGTGGTTGTAGACCGGTTGACTAAGTCGGCGCACTTTATCCCTATGCGCGTGAGAGATTCAGTAGATCGTCTTGCCGACTTGTATGTTCGGGACATAGTGAGGTTGCACGGGGTCCTAATGTTGATCATCTCAGATAGAGATCCGCGTTTTACTGCTAGGTTGTGGCAGAGTTTGCAGGGTGCCTTGGGCACTAGGTTGACCTTTAGCACGGCTTATCATCCTCAGACTGACGAGCAGTCCGAGCATACTATTAAGATCCTTGAGGATATGCTTCGAGGTTGTGTCCTTGACTTTAGTGGGTCGTGGGAGAGGCACTTGCCCTTGGTGGAGTTTTCCTACAATAACAGTTTCCAGTCGAGTATCGGTATGGCACCGTTCGAGGCCTTGTATGGTCGACCATGTAGGTCTCCAGTTTGTTGGGCCGACGTGGGTGATGCACCTTTGTTGGGCCCGGAGTTGGTTCAGGAAACGACGGAGAAGGTTAAGCTTGTCCGTAGGGGGCTTGTTACAGCCCAGAGTCGTCAAAAGAGTTATGCCGACCGTAGGAGGAGGCCTTTGGTATTTGAGGTGGGTGATCATGTCTTTCTGAAAATATCACCTAGGCGGGGTTTGATGAGATTTGGTAAGAGTGGGAAGTTATCCCCTTGGTTTATTGGTCCCTTTGAGATCCTTGAGAGGATTGGGGAGGTTGCATACCGTTTAACTTTACTGCTGCCGTTGTCCGGAGTGCATGACGTGTTTCATGTTAGTATGCTTCAGAAGTACGAGCCGGATCCGTCGCATGTATTGGATTTGACCGACTTAGAGGTAGATGAGGATGCCTCGTATGAGGAGAGACCGATTCTGGTCTTGGATAGACGGGATCAAATCTTACGAGGAAAGACGATACCCTTGGTAAAGGTTTTATGGAAACATCACGGAGTGGAAGAAGCCACTTGGGAACGTGAGTTTGAAGTCCGAGAGAAATATCCGGACTTGTTTGTAAATGTTTAACCATGTATTGGAAATTTCGTTTTGAGAATGAATTCTGGAAACATTGTATATGTTTTGGATTGTGGAAATGTTATAGCCATCGAATATGGTTCGGAAACGGAAGTTTATTTAAACATTGCATATGTTAATTTTGTTTTAGAAATGCAAATATGTTGTTGGCATTGAATATGTAATTGAATTGTGGAATATGTGTTGAAATTGGTAAATTTCATAGAAAAGCATGTTGTTAATACATATTGAATCATATTGTAAGCTGCCTCTTGAATAGAGATGGGATGACCGGTAATGGGTCAGGTTGTGGAATGTTGGATTGTAACATTGTTGAAAATTGAGAAATCTTGTTTTTGAAAACTTGTATCTAATTTCGGGGACGAAATTCTTTAAGGGGGGGAGGTTATAGCGATCTCGGTTTTCCCTCCATTGATTGTAGTATTCTGGACTTAGGTTCCGTGGTGTTGGTTGTTGTTATATCTTGTTTCCGTCCTTTAACTCTTTGTATTCGAGTTTGGGTTGTGTTGGGCAGGTTTGTTACAGGTTGGTTGTGAGTTTAAACCAATGGTTGCTGTCCAAATTTTGGTGTCTTTGCCCGAGTAAGGCTTTTGTCGCTTGAGCGAGCTCTTTGTTTTAGTTCCTTTGCTCGAGCCAGGGTTACTTCGCTCGAGCGAGAGTTGGGTGATGTGTCTGGTGGCTCGAGCAAGAAGTATTGTACTCGAGCTTGCGTCTGCGTCTGGTTCTGGACTTGAGAGTTGCATTTCTTGGCTCGAGCGAGCTTTTCTTCGCTCGAGCGAGCGAGAACTATGTTTTGGGTTTCTTCGCTCGAGCGAGCTTTTCTTCGCTCGAGCGAGCTTCTGGGTTGCAGACCTAAAGCTTCAAATTGTTGGCTCAAGCGAGGCTTTCTACGCTCGAGCGAGGGTCCTTTGTGTCTGGTCGCTCGAGCGACCACTCCTTCGCTCGAGTGAGCTTCGATTATATCAGTTGGCAGCAACGGATTTTTACACACTTTTTCATCTCCTTTTTCTCTCAAACCCTAGATCCGGCTGCTCTTCTCTCTCTATACATCTTCTTTCTAAGGTTTGATCTAGTTCTTGAGTGTTTTCTATCCTAAGCTCTTTGTAAGAAAGATAGAAGATGGCGTGGGCTTCACTTTAATCTGAAAAGTTGTGGATTTGGAGCACTTTGGATTTTCATCATCTTCTCCACTTGGTCTCTTCATTTCGAAGTAGGGATAACCTACTCTAATCTATGATTTTTGACATAAATGTTAGTCATTTTGATTTGTTGGTTGTGTTGGGTAATTTTGGGAAAAGTTAGGGTTTGGTTTGTAATTTACAAAAGAGAGGCTTTGCGTTTTAAAGCCCCATGTGTATTTAAAGCCTTGGAAATGTGGGTTAGAGAGTTGAATTGATGGAATTTGGTCTTAGGATCAATATTTGAGTAAAGGGGTAAATGCCCTAATTGTTGTAATAAATTAATTTGTATAATTAATTTGGGGAAATGCGAAATTGAGTTGAGATCCATGAAATTGAGAAATTATAGGATTGAATGGCGTAGTTGGATTAATTTATCAATCACCTATGAAAATGTTGAGATTTTATCTATTTGATGCATTTATTATCTGTTTAGAAATAACTGCTTTGGGCTATCGGTGGAGGATAGTCTTGATTGCTGTAGACACTGTATGTTGATTAGGGAAAACTGAAACTAATCAAACGTGTTATGTCATTGAATATGACGGTTGGATTAATACATCAAATATGTGTATTGATTGATTATTGTATATGATAAACGTTTTAATACATTGTATGTGCAAGTTGTTTGGGAGGAGATAGGAGATGGACTCCATTGATGATTTTGAGCAAGAGCGAAATAGGGTGATGGACTTCTCTAAAACCTATTTTGGGAGGTAAAATAGGAGATGGTGACCCTGCTCATGAATGCTATTATAAATTTATTTGGACTATTTTGAGTAGGAAGTGTTTATAGTCGTATCTCAATTGTGAAGTCAGGAAATTTAGTATGAGAGTAACAATCAACGATCTGGAACCACGCACGGTTCAGAGCCACGTTAATGAATTGAGTTTTGGTAATAAAGGAATTGGAAGAACATGGACATACTGGTCAGAACAGCCCTTTTATGAAATAAATGGGGTATAAAGTGTATGGCGCTACAATATCAAGCCTATAGCAATCATACTTTACCGCTTAGTTAGAGACTCATACTAGGTTTAGTAATATGTCTCTACTGGTTTGGCTCACCCTATACCCATTAGGGAACACTCATTATCAGTATCAGAAAGTGAAATCCACCGAATACAAAAAGACGTGCTTGGGGAAGGTTTAAGAAATCCACTTACGCGGGCCAAAAACTTTGTTATACTTTTTGTATACATTTAGAGACCCTTAACAGGCGCAATACGGCCTTAAAATGGCTATCTTGAGTATTAGTACTGACTTCTCTTTATAACCAGAGTGTGGCTGGAAAGTTGTAAGCCTGGGCACTTATTTGCGTATGTCAACATATAATAGAACTTTATGGTTAACCCTGAAAAACTTCTGATCAAAAAATAAAATAAACTTAAAACTGCTTGTCACTAGCCACATGCAAAGAAATTGGAAAAGTTTGTCCAAATATGCTTATAAAAAATTTTTATAGGGCGTTAGCAGTGTACAACATAACGGTCATTCAAACCCACACATAACAAAGCCCTGGCTTACTAATAGAATCACAAAAACTGAGAACCTTGTGCTCTGCCACACACACACAACCCTGGCGCACGCCCTCAGTAGAACGGACTTCACTAACTACATCCTTAATTCCTTCACAAAAATACCCAAGGTGTAGCATAAAGCCCAGTAAGGAAACCATCCTCACAAAGTATGAAGCAATACAATTTATACAAAATCTCAAGAGAATGAAAAGGAGAGTTGCTCATGCAAAATAACCTTGTTTAACTAATTCACAGATAAATTCACACTTCCATCCTTAAATGAACAACCTATCATGCTAACCGATGACAAATGCCAATTGCATATGGTTTCAATGAAATAAGCTAACACATTAACCAGGGCAGTAAAATTAGCACACATCGTAATGTATATCCAATATCTGTGCGGGCAAGTAGAGCCCCAGAAGTAACACCGAATTTCATTTACCAGTCATCGAGACGAAGAAGGCCCTCAGTACCCTAAACCGCCATTTTGACAACTATAATGGTGCACTAACACGCCCTTTCAAACTAAACCACCGTATACCTGCCTCAAAAGACAATTATAGAGGAAAACTTTTCCAATAATTCTTGTCTGACAAATGACAAGTTTTCAAAAATCAACATTATTAAAGCTCGCGCAGTGTTATTAAAATGAAATTTGAATATGCTAAGCAATGAAATTAATAATATAATGCAATATTGCTCCACTTTCAATACCCCGTACACACATTAGTCCGCTAATTGGATCAAAATCTCATTTCTCATTTCAACGCACATTCTAGCAATAATAATAAAATAATAGTTATAATTCATGATTCACAATCATCCGCACAGGGATACACATTAAATTCCACATTTCAAACATTCAACAACCTAGTCATATTTCGAACATTCAACTAAACATTAAACAACAATTCCAAAACTTCACAACATCACAATACAAATTCCAGTAACAGAAATATCATCCGCAGTTTATTATGTAAATTATTAATAACAGTATTTTTACCATTCAATTTATTATAGACATCACTAAAATAAAAATGATAAGACACGATCTCCAAATGATTTTTATCAAACATCTATCTAATAACACGTGGCCGCTTATATTCTTAGTATTCAGTCACATAAATCTAAAACCACCACCATTTGTCAAATATTTAGAATCACACCACACCAATCAAACATCTAATTCTTTACCCTAACTAAAATACCTCCACAACTTCCTTAATTCTATTTAATAGAACAAGATAAGTAACAACACATTCACAAAACCACTCAGCTCCCCTGAAATCAACAATACCATGTCCCAAAAAACAAAAAACAAATCAAATACTATGATCTTATGAACATCATCATAGACTTTCAAAAACATATATAAAAGCAAAAAATCCATACCAATCAGACTTGAAAGAAGATAGTAAACAACAGTTCATAAATCAGAATTCGAAAACCAACTATCTACTTGGATCAAATTATGAAGCTTCTCTGGACAAGATCTTACAACTTAATCGCTAAAGGAATGCACATGGCAAGAAGATTGCTATCCAAGTAGTAGAATCTAAAATCTTTGAGCAAAAAGTGATTTGGAACGCAGAAGGAGAAGGAGTCATCGACAATTGGAGAAAGGAAAAAAATGAACGAAAAAGTAAAAGAAAGGTGTAAGTTGAGGGACCCTCATTTTAGTTGTAGATTCAAAGTTAAAATGAAAGATTCCAAAGTCAACCAGAATCGAAGTAGAAATACCTCAAAAACGTAAGGGACACCAAAAACCGAACTAATAGAAATCTGAAAAAACGTATTGCATCCATAGGTCAACTTCCTTCGCATTACAGCATATAAGTAGATTAGACCTTATAGAATAGAATAAGCTGGATACACTGGTGTCTCCAGCAGCAACGCAGGATAATAAATAAGAAACCTCCTAGACTAGGTGTCACACCAAAAAAAACAAGCAACAATTTCCAGATCAACAATACCGCTAACAAAACACGGGTCGATCACCTTTCCAGAGCTGGTCTCAGACCCTTTGCCAAACAAACAAAGGACAACGCGACACCTCACCAAAAACCGAGGATCGACTCCCAGACAAGATTCTTAAGTTTCCACACATACCACAACGTAAAAACAAATGCTGAAAATAAGCAATTCCGAAAAAATATAAATCGAATTGTACAACCTTCAAATAACAAGACTACAGAACAACACTAAATCAGAGTTCCCAAAATAAAAAAGGCTGATTCAAAATACTTCCCCAAGAAGCTGGAGAGGGCGAACACTTACAAGAGGATTGACGATGGAGAGCAATGTGCGACTAATTTTGATTAATTGCAGTACATTGACTCTTCATCTTTACAGCCCATAAAATCACGGAAAGACGGTAAACTGTAACTATTGCAGTTAATACTGCATCCAAATAAAAATTGCACCCCGTGTTGCAACTAAAGAGAATGGAAAACTTAAACCAGATAAATGCCCCAAATATAAGGTTTGCCACAAGAGAGACGTAACAAAAATTACAAAACAATAATAATTTGAAAAAATCAAACAAAAAATTATTATTCGTAAGTTAAAGATCCACGGTTTTCAAAATAAAAACACATATCAAAATAAAATATTTGGATCTTTCCTTTCCAATCAAGAAGGATAATACAGTAAGTCACTTAACATAGAACAAAACAAAAAGCCTCTCCTATCCCGTGTCAACAAGCTAGCACAAGGTAAGCAAAGCTTTACAAAAGGGACCAAATTAAGAGAAGTATCCTCCAAAAAGAATAGTATTTAAGCCCTCAAAACCTTAGAGATGCATTAAACTACATCAAGACATTGGACCACATAAAAACACTCCTATATAAATACTTAACAATATCTGCGCCACCACTAAAAAACAGAAGACAGAAAATAAAAAACAGCCTCTCAAGTTGTGCATTAAGATGATAACACAATAACAAAACAAGACTCTTTCTAGCCAATCGCATAATAAGTCAATTTAAAAAGACAACGCATAAGTTTCGCTAATAGTGATAAATACACGTGCCACGTGCAATGCAATCGTGGCAACCGCTAGAATAGTATACCCTTCTATATAATAGTTGTATGAGGAACCCCTATGCCGAAAAGACGATTGCTCATTTTGTAAAATTACAATTTTAACGCCTCTCAAACTAACCACATCATACAACTTATTGATAAATCTATAATAAACACAAGTAACTCTTACTAAAGTGAAGCAATCCATATAATACTGCACCATATATAATGAAAAAATAGATTAAAAATCCGGGCCTTAGAGGTAGTCCCAGGGGTGCAGAATAAGAAGATAAGATAGGTAAATAACAAAATAGACAACCTTGAGACATTAACTTAAAATTTCTACTACTTTCATAATTAAAATGATAGGCATTTCTGAGACAACATTCAAAAACAAAACAGACAACGATAAAGCAGCAACAATGGAGAAGAACAAAGAAAGTAGTGCTGTGGGGCAGCTCGATGGAGAGGACGAGAAATCCAGGAAAACTAACCATAGCTCAGTGGTCAGTTAAGTTTCACCAATGCAAAAAACATAAAGTCGAGAAACTCCTGCAAATGCTTTCCTGCAAAACCTCTCTATATATTCCCAATTCCACCATTTGACTGTGCAAAATAAACACCAGTAACATATCATTGAGTCCAAATCCAGTTTTGAGAAAGATAGCAGTGGTAGTAGCACAACCTCTCCCCACTCAATCCACAAAGCCCCCACCTAATGGGAACTTGATAAGCTATCTAGATGCACTCCTGAATGGGCATATCGAGGAACAATCTCCTACCGCCATTACCCACGATTACGCTCCGAAAACCACAACTTCCGTATAACTCTTTTAAATGGTATTTGTGTTACACGGTATTGGTAATAGCATATGGTAGAAGCACGAAATGGATGGGCCCAATGCAAGTACCATCTTAATATATAAAAATATAGTAGGGCCGACACACAAGGTGTGCAAAACAAAACATGAAAGTCATCAGATGACCATATATCCCCACAAAGTTCAAAAAATGCACAAATTGAAATAGACAATTTTAGAATATTTCTTCAACACATGCATGGTTTAGTAGAGAGAAATAATGATAAAGAAACAATAGATGAAGGAGTTAAAAGCAAATGCACTGAGTGTTAAATTATAGGAAAATCCAAAAGACAAATAGACAAATAATTATAAATATAAGCAATAAAGTTAATCACCAAGAGCGAAAGATCTAATAAAATCCTAACAGGAAATTAACTAAGAGCATTAGTTCCCATAAAACATAATTCCATCAATGCCAAGAAAAATTACTTCAAATACGAAATCTCATGATCCTACCAAAATCCAAAGGATTTAACGAACACCAAAGCTAAATACAAATATTTTTTTTGTGTCCGAATCAAATGGAATTTAGTAGTATATCGCCCATTGCAGGTGAGAACACTATTCAATGGCAGCGTTTAGTATCAAAATGCCCAAGATGTAGCCAAATCTGAAGTAAACAAATGTCATATCAACTCGGAAGTTAAACCAAAACGTGACCTACATGTACATAACAAGGGGGAAAAGAAACTCTGTCGTGAGGAGGGTGGTTATAATTCAGCGCCACTGCTTTAAGCGTAGTGGATTATAACAATCCCGGCCAGGCTAGCTGTTAAGTACTATTATTTCCTTTTCTAAGAGTAGATGTGTCTATACCAACTTTATGTGCTAAAACTAAGCAAAAAAAAATGA
>NW_021025065.1:0-16686 GCF_004153795.1 Camellia sinensis | reverse complement strand
TATAAATTGAGTACATGATGAAGTTGACATTTGAAATGTTTAATTACAGGAGTTTATTAGTCTCATTTGAATTATGGATAACGGGATGTTAATGGGTCGAGTTGCGTCTCATTTAAGTTGTTTGTTAGTAATGAATCAGATTGGACATGGATTGGATAAATAAGGGGAGTGGACTTATCACGTCGATAGATAATTGTTGTTGGGCTATGAGAAGGGTGTGGTAGGTTCTGCGCGACGTGTTAATCATTTGTCGAATGATAATGTTTTAGTTACTTCTCATATTGGGTTTAGTATATCTCTGCTGGGCTTTGGCTCACCCTACTTGGGACACCATTTTCAGGTTCAGAAGACGTGCCAAGTTCAAGATCTTTGCTTGGGAGGTTTAGGAGTTGAAGACTCTGCTTTGTTATTTGTTTTGTTGATTACATGTAAATGTAAGCCGAGGGCTTTACTTGTAAAAGAGTTAGAACTCCTCTTTTGTGTAACCAAGTAACAACTTGGAAAGATGTAAGCCCGCAGGGCATTCTATCACCTTTGTAAACATTTGTAACTTATATGAACTACTCCTTTGTAACATTGACTCTGATGTGTGTATGGAAATGAGATTTACCTATCATGTATATAGAAAGGTTGGATGCTGAGATTATGTATTATTATGAGGGCGTTACATAGAAAGTGATGCGAAATAATAATAAGGGTTTATCAGCAGATCAGCAACGTGGTCATGGCGGTGGTAGTGGTGGCTGAAACCGCGAGTGCTGTTATGGAAGCTGAGCCGAAGAAGACCGCTGCTACTCTGCCCAATTCTCTGCTTTTCCGGGTCGGGCATGGCTTCGATCTCCACAGATTGGAACCTGGATACCCTCTCATCATTGGCGGCGATCATACCCTCCGATCCAATCTCACAATCATGCATTCGGGACCGTCTTCGAGCCTCCATGGTCCGTCACGCAACTCCGCGGTGCCAAGTTCCGCAGCTCCGATGTCAAACCCGGAAACATCATTGAAAGAGAAATGAGAAGAAGAAGAGCTGCGATGAAACACCACCACCACCGCTGTTCTGTGATTCTAATATCACTTGTTGTTGTTGTTGTTGTTGTTGTATCGAATCTATTAACTATTGAATCTGAACTCATAACCCTAACCGCTGATACATTCAACGACAAGGTGAAGAAGAAAGACACTGCATGGTTTGTGCAATTTTGTATTCCTTGGTGTAAGCATTGTAAAAAGTTGGGATCATTATGGAAAGACTTGGGGAAGACAATGGAAGGGGAGGATGAGATAGAGATTGGACGAGTTGATTGCAGTACAGATAAACCAGTTTGCAACAAAGTTGATATTCATTCATATCCTACATTCAAGCTCTTTTATAACGGAGAAGAAGTCGTAAAGTACCAAGGACCGAGAGATGTGGAGTCACTTAAAATATTTGTTCTGGAAGAAGTAGAAAAGGCAGCCACTGAAGCGCAACTCGAGAGTGAGAAAGAGTTGTGATTGTCTATCAGCAATATGTGGCTTAGCACTGATCCATGTGCAATTTTGGAGACACATCAACCCTTAACCCGAAAGCAGGTTAGCAATTATAAAGTTTTGGCAGAAATTTCTATAATGTTCATTATTTTTTTGTTGTGTGATTGGATTGGACAAGCAAATGTGAACTAAACTTGTAGTTATCATTGTGAAGAGCTTGGTAAGAGCAACATTTTGATCGGTGGAGATCAAAATTCAGCAAAATTGAAAATTTGGATTATTGGTTTGTTTCCTCTTCTAGCTTGAGGTAGGGATTTTCTACACTCTAATATGGTTTTTAGCTTAATTATTTGCTATTATGTATAGATGATGGGATTTGGTTGTGGTTTGGACAAATCTAGGATTTGGGTGTGAAATGAAAAGATGGGTTTTGATGAATATGAGGTAAACGAGTATGAGGCTTGAATATAAGATCATGTTGTGCCAAAATAGTTGATTTTGGTGTTTGGGTTGATATTTGGTGAAAGAGGGATTCTGCCCTAATTTTGATTAAATTATTGTTTTGCATAAATAATTGGGATTAACATTGAAAATGTGAAATTGGGAGGTTGTGATTATAAATGGTGATATTGGATATGTATTATCTCATCTGTGGAAGTTTTGAATAAACTATTTACTTTGATATTGAACATCTCTTTAGAAATAATTGAATTGGGCTATCGGTGGAGGATAGCTATGATTGTTGTAGAAATTACATGAAGATTTGGCGATTTAATGCTAATCCATTGTTGGTGTCATTGAATATGACCATGTTATAGATACATTGTATATGTATGTTTATTGGGAGGAGAAAGGGGATGTACTCCATATGTGATTATGTTTATAAATACATTGCATATGTATATTTGTTTGGGATGAGAAATGGGATGGAATCCATTTAAAGCAAGTTGGCTGGAGTGTCCTGGGTGAAAGACCCGAAATTTTATATATAAATGGGTGCCGATTCCTTCGGACGAAATATCCGTAAAATGGCAGGTTTGAAGTGTTTATGTGAGTTTTGCATAATTGGAAAATCATTGAGTTGTAGTTTCATTTTGATTGTTGAAAGATAACGAATTTAACTCATGAATTGAGTAGCATATATGAACTGGAAATGAAATTAAAGGAAAATGGAATAAGGTTGGTCTTAGTGGCATATGGATATGCAGGTCTTGTGGATGTTTTAGGATCGGTATTGTTTATGTACGTGGTATTTATACCTTTGCTAAACCTCAAAAATTGTGTTAGATTATTTCTACTGGGCTGTTAGCTCACCCTATATGGAAATACCATTTTCAGGTACTGGTGAGATGCTTTCTCCAAGGTAATAGCATGGATGAAGTTTTGGGAAGCAATAGCTTCTTAATTATGCCTTATGTGTGTATGTTTGTTATTTGTAAAGCCAAGGGCTTAAGATGTAATGAGCGAGACTCAATTTGTGTAACCAAGCAATGACTTGGAAACATGTAAGCCCACATGACATTTAACTGGTTGTTAAATAGTGAACTCTGATATATGAAAGTATGTTGTTTCTCATATTTATTCCGCATATGAGTTATCTTTATTGTATTATTTTGGGGGCGTGACATCATGCGATAATACAGTTAATCTAATAACAATTAATTAAACAACAAATACTCCCAAGGGTTACAAGTTTCCAAGGCTTGAGCCTGGTTACACAAAACGGTTATTCAAACCCACACATACAAAGCTCTTGGCTTACAATCAGAGTCACAGCAAATGAGCACATTATGCTCTCAACACACACTTCCACACCTTCAGTTAGGCGAAAACACCACATCTTTTCTTGCACAAAAATCCCGTAGAGTGAGCATAAAGCCCAGTAGAAAATTCTTAACAAAGTATATATATTTTATACAAGTCTCGTGAGATGGAATGCTTATGCCATGCCATGCCTTTTTGAAAGTAAAACACACCTTCATCTTTTGAAAACCATCATGCTCAATGATGTCATGCAATTTCAACTGCTCAACATTTATCAAATTTTATTCGAGGGGCGGCAAATACAACTCTGGTAATCCCTAGGTCAGCTTTTGCAAGGAGACTATACAAGTACTACCAATTTGTCATTTTTACCAGTATCAACTGGAGGGCTTGACACCCATAATCTGTCATTTTTACCAGTATTGACTGGAAGGCTCGACACCTATTCTCTACACTACCTTTCAAGACTTACCACTGTATTTACCCCAAAACTATTTCATGAAAACTTATTTCTCAACATTCCTTTCTCAATGCAAGTTTTCAAATCAACTTTCAAAGTTCAGTGTAATCAAATGAATTGATATGCCAATGCAATGATTAATAATGCAATGCAATATTTCTTCCACTTTCAATACTCCCACACAATATTCCCATTGTGATCAAAATTCTCATTTCTCACTTCAATGCAATTTCACAAGATGAATAAATACTTTTATTTCAATTCATCCAAGGGATAACGAAATTACCGCATTTCAAACATTTCCAACAACTTAATCATTTCAAGACTATATCAACACTTTTAAACAACAATTTCCAAAACTTCAACAGTTATCTTATTCCATGGAAAACCATCATTTATATGTAATAAATAAACAATTTTCAAACATCTTTTATTTTGGCACACAAAATAAATATAACAACATCTTCTAAAGATTTTCAACATCTTTAAAAAATCCCCAATTTCTAAGTTTTCTCACCAAAAACCATTCATCTTCAAATATTTGAGAAGGTCTCACCAAAAACATCTTTCTTTCATCAACGTAGTTTAAAAACCCTCAATTTCTATTTTTAAAGGAAAATGAAGTAAACCCACTTTCAAAATCACTCATCTTCTTAAATCAACAATCAATTTTTAAAACTAATCAAAGGATGATTTCGAAAATCATCTAGATCTTGCAAAAACATATATATAACTCAAAGAAAATCCCTACCTCAAGCTTAAAGAGAAGATGAGCAAAACAAGGTTGAAATTCCAAAGATGTCAAAACCAACTTCTACTTGGATCAAAACAAAGCTCTTGACAAGATTTACACTTAATCTCAAAGGAGCAAGGCAAGAAGATGCTTCCAAGTGAGTAGATCTAAAGATCTTTGAGCAAAAAAGTGATTTTGGAGAGAACGGAAGAGTCTCACGGCTTGGAGAAAGAAAAAGAGAAGGAAAGGTAAAGAAGAGGTTAAGTGAGGGACCTATTTATAGTGCTAGGTCAAAGTAAAATGAAGTCCCAAAGTCAACCCAAAAGACCACGTCAAAATCCCCAAAAAGTAGGCCCAAAACGGACTGAAATCAGGAAAAAAAAGTCTGCAGGGGTCGACCCTTTCAACACAGTGGTCGACCCTATGAAGAAACTTATGTTTGACAACATGCAAGAGGGTCGACCCTTAGACAGGAGGGGGTCGACCCTATTTTCCAGCAACTAACACACAGACATAAGAGGGTCGACCCTCTCCCGGTCTGGTGTCTACCCTATTTTCCAGCAACACTCCCAAAATTTCACCAATAGGTAAGGGTCGACCCTTAAGAAGGTTGGTGTCGACCCTAAAATAGAATTTCTAAGTTTCCAAGGGACTTTTGACAAGAACAAGTGTGAACAACCAAACCCAACAAGTTTAAATTGGATTATACTCCTCCAAAACCAACCCATAACAACACCAAAGATTTCCCAAATAAAAATAAAGGATTTGAATACACTTTCCCAAAAGCTTTGAAGGACACAAATGCTAGAACCTCCCCACCTTAGGAAATTTCATCCTCGAAATTAAATCAAACTACCCGAATAAAGATTTTTCAAGCGATCAAAACCACGCTTTTCCATTTCCAAATCACAACATTAGCTCTCAACTAAATCTCACCATTACATCATGGTTACCTCATTATCAACAACCTCTCAATTACTCATCAACATGAAGTTCTTCCAAAGGTAATGATAACCCATAACAACTTCATGCTTAAAATAAAAACATACATAACGTGTATTTAACAATCTATATACATTTCCCTTAAACACAACGGAATATTACAACGAAAAGTAACTTAAACATTTTCAAACAATTCTGAATATTTGGAGTGGACTTCTGCCTCCCGTTCCCACGTTGCTTCCTCAACCGCATGGTGTCTCCACAACACCTTTACCAACGGTATAGTTTTGCCCCGTAGCACTTGCTCCCGGGTATCTAATATTTGAACTGGTCGTTCTTCGTAAGAGGCATCCTCATCTACCTCCAAGTCAACCCAATCAAGAACATGAGAAGGGTCGGGTTCATTCTTCCTAAGCATAGATACATGAAATACGTTGTGAACTCCCGAAAGTTATGGCGGTAAAGCTAACGGGTATGCCACTTCTCCAATTCGCTCTAACATCTCAAAAAGCCCAATAAACCTTGGAGATAATTTACCACTCTTACCAAATCTCATCAAACCCCGTCTTGGTGAGATTTTTAGAAACACATGGTCACCAACTTCAAAAGATAAAGGTCGTCTCTTCTTATCAGCATAACTCTTTTGTCAGCTTTGGGCCGTAGCTAACCTCTTCCGAATGAGAACAACTTTCTCAGTTGTCTCTCTAACAATTTCCAGACCCAGTAACAATGCATCACCCACTTCGGCCTAACAAACCGGTGATCTACAAGGTCGGCCATACAAGGCCTCAAATGATGCCATCCCAATACTAGCTTGATAACTATTGTTGTAAGCAAACTCAATCAATGGTAAGTGCCTTTCCCAAGGCCCCTTAAAATCAAGGACACAAGCTCTAAGTATGTCCTCCAAAATCTGAATGGTATATTTTGACTGTCCATCGGTTTGAGGATGATAAGTGGTGCTAAGGGTCAACTTAGTTCCCAACGCCACTTGAAGGCTTTTCCATAACCGGGCAATAAAACGAGGATCCCTATCCGACACAATAGTCACAGGGACTCCATAAAGTCGGACTATTTCTCTAATGTACAACTCTGCCAAGCGTTCAACTGAGTCGCTGGTGCACATTGGAATGAAATGGGTTGACTTAGTCAACCTATCAACAATCATCCAAACGGCATCATTGCCTCGTTGTGTTCTAGGAAACCCAACTACAAAATCCATGGTAATGCGCACCAATTTCCACTCGGCTATCGGTAAGGGTTGTAACAAACCCGCTGGCCTTTGGTGTTCGGCCTTCACTTGTTGACAAGGCACTTCGATACAAATAAAGTGACATCTCGCTTCATACCCCTCCACCAAAATTGACGGCTAAGATCATGATACATTTTGGTGCCTCCCGGATGTACCGCAAGGTGTGAGTGATGGAACTCCCGAAGTACTTCCTCTCTACAAGATTCCGGTACAAACAAACGGTCTAGATAACGCACACTCAGATCCGAGTGAACGTTCAAACCTTTCTCTTCCTTCTCATTGGAAATTTTAACCCGGGTAGACTCTACTTCACGGTCCCCTTGTTGTGCCTCTATGACCTTACTAATGAATCTATTGTTTAAGTATATATGCACATAATCATGGAATAACAAATGGTTGAGGGCACATGAGATGTGGGATTGTTGTTACACTTGAATAGCTATAAAAATTCAAATGTTATATATGTTGAAATGCATTGGAAAGCAAAGAGGAAATTGTGATTACAAACGGAGAGTTTGTGGGAAAGCTTTGTGAATGGTAGGATGATATATCATATGGATAATCACTTCATTACATGGTTGATCATTTCATGACATGGATAATTGTTGCATGGGCATTGCAAATACCTTGCTTGTTGTAATGTTGAATTGAGATTTGAAACTTGCATTGAGAAAGCAACATTGAAACAAAAATGAAATTTATTGAAATGTTTTGGGGTAAATACATTGGTAAGTTCAGATAGGAAGTGTAGATGAAATTGATTAAGTTGGCTTGAGTGTCTAGGGTGAAAGAACGAAAACACGCGCGGAGAAGGTACCACTTCCTTTCCGGTTAGCAACCGGTAAAGTGGGGTATTGGTAGTGCTAGTTATGCCTACTTGCAGACACAAACTTAGGATACCTTAGTCGTATTTACCGCCTCCTTTAAATAAAATTGTAAATTTCAAATTGTTGAGATTTCAAGTTATCATGGAGCGTCATAGTTTTCAAATGATGTAAATGCGATTTTTTTTTCAAAAGGCTTAGCATGGCATGTACATTTCAGTTTGTGAGACTTGCATAAAATGTATGTACTTTGTTAAGAATTCTCTACTGGGCTTTAAGCTCACCCCTATGGGATTTTGGTGCAGGAAAAGATGTGGTGATCCCACCGAGTTAGAGGCGTGCACATATTTTGTGGAGAGCAAATGGCTCTTATTTTGTGGTGGTTCATTTTGCTAGCCAAGGGCTATAAATGTATGGTTTTGTGAAACCATTTTGTGTAACCGGGCTTAAGCCTTGGAATTTATAAGGGCATTTTATTTACCTTTGAATTTGATGTTCTACATGCTATAGATTCATGTATTTATATTATTGAATGTATAATTTGCATGTGGGACTATTTTGGTACAAACCTTGTTGATTAATGATGTAAAGTTTGAGGAATTGCATCCTTTCTTATAATGAATGTTGATTGTTGTATTCATAAGATGTTATAAATTTTTGGGGTGTTACAACTTGGTATCAGAGCTACCGGGTTTGAATACTTGGGGCTCGTGGGAAGTGGTTGTTTTACCACAATGGGTTCATTTCACATGATTAAGAAATGTTTTGTATTTTGTGACTATGTGACAACATGCTTATATGACTAGATAGGTATGGGATTAGACTTTTAAGATGTTGTTTGCACCTATTAAATTCCTTGAGATCATATTAGAAGGGTATTTGATCAATACTCATTCTACTAAGAATTCTGGGTTTTTCCTAGAACGAATTTCAACACAAAAGGATAATTCGTATGTGTTTATGTGACTAAGAGCTTTTGTGGAATGGAATTGAATTGTTTGTATGGTAGAAAATATATAGAATTGTTGTGGTCAAACGTGTGAGAGAAGTCGCGAGCACATTTGAGATTATGTGCTAAATTGTTTATCTTGTTCTTTAATTAGGATGTCAGGAATGGGTCAAACCGGTGGTGGTAGAGGTGGAAGGTGTGGTAGGGCTCACTGGGGTGTGCATGAAGTGCCTGTCCACGAGGGTCCGGTGCAAAAGGAGGGGTTTGGCCAAGCTAATATGGTCGAGCAAGTGGGGAAAGCAGAAATTTCGAGGAAAGCGAGTCAAACTGCAATGGGAGCCCTAGCCCGAGAAATGGCAGGGGCTTTAAGGGAGTCAATGAATATATTGAGGGCGGGGAACCAAGATAGAGAGAACTTCATAGAGACAAGGGTGAGTTTCTTTACGAGAGAGTTTTTGCAAGCCAAGCCGGATGAGTTCTATGGTGGCCCCGAGCCTAAGAAAGCAGTGACGACCGGTGCGTAATTCGCCTCGTTCCGCTTTAAGTTATGCCGAGTGCGTGTTGTTGAAAAACTCTTTCTTAAAACTTTCGTATTGTATTTAGTTTGATCCCGAGTACTTCACTTATTTTGAAGGGTGCGAGGTCGGGTTCGGAGTGTTGGGAGTGGAGCTGGAAATTTTCTGGGCTAGGGGACCAAAGCTGCACATGTCGAGGCTTGGGCCGCACGTGCAAAGAAGGGGCTGCACATGCGAGGGGTGAGGCCGCACGTGCGGAAGACAGGGGGAGTGACTGAGTGCATACTGAAATAAAAGCACTTGATGTAGTAGGTGTGAGAGAAGGAGGGCTGCACGTATGGGAGGCACGCTCCGCACGTACAGGCAAGGGTACCACACATGTGGTGGCAGGTGAGACCAAATTTCCTATTTTTTCTTCTCTTTGGGCTGGTTTTATCTCATTTTTGTTGTATCTCTCTCTCTCTCTAAAAAAAACTCTTTCCTCTCCCTTCTCTCTACATTTCCAACACCAAAACAAAATCAAATCCCTGATCTCCTTACATCCATTAGAAATCTGCCCATAGTTTCTTCATCAAAGTTGGATAGCTTCTAGAAGGATTCGTTGTGTGCGATGGAGATCACGTTTCAACACCGTCAAATTTGGGGGATTCTCATCTCTTTTCTCCAAAAACTTGAGGTAGGGTTTATTCTTGGAGTTATATATATATTTTTGCTAGATCTTGTGATGATTTCAAAATTTTCCATTGTAAATGTTAAAACTTGATTTTGGCTCAAGAATGTGGGTGATTTGAGAATAGTTTTCCTCCTAGTTCTTTTTAAAATAATCTCTTGAAAATTTGAACTACATTGATTAAGAAAAAAAAACTTTTTGAAGAAAACCCCTCTCAAGAGTTTTGAATGTGCTTGGTCGTGGTGAGGAAATCTAGGGATTTGGGGTTTGAAAGGTTATTGAGAACTCATAGACAACATTGTCATTATCTTGTCCCTTTTGTGCCAAAATGATTAATGATTGGAAAATTTCTCATCGATATATATATATATATATATATATGCATGTGTGTGTGTATAAATTGATATACAAATGATGGATTTGATGAAATATGAGAAATGGAAATTTTGGAAATTGTTGCGCTAAGATATTGATACGGTTGCGAAATAATTAAATTGTTGGGAAAAGTTCGGAATATGGAATGTTGCTATCTAAGTGATAGAATTAAATGCATAGGTGGCTATTATGTGCAATTACATTAAAGGGAGGAAGAATGGGAAATGTGATTGTTATGGTATTATTGTTGAGATACTTGAAAATGGAGAAAAGTTATGTAGTGATGACGATTATTGCATTGCATTTCATTCAATTGATTATTACAAGATTATTATTTAGCTTTGGCATGTATTGTATTTGCATTTCTAACATTGCATTGTTGCAAGTTTTGGAGTTGAGATTCGAAAACATTTACATTGAGAAAGAAATGTCATGAAATGAATTTATTGAAATGTTTTAGGGTAAATACGTTGGTGAGTCCGAATAGGAGGTGTAGATGAAATTGATTAAGTTGGCCTGAGTGTCCGAGGTGAAAGACCGAAAACATGTGCGGAGGAGGTACCACTTCCCTTCCGGCTAGCAACCGATAAAGTGGGGTTTTGGTAGTGCTAGTTATGCCTACTTGCAAACACCAACCTAGGGATTACCTGAGTCATATTTACCGCCCCTCCGAATTAAATTGTAAATTTTTGAATTGTTAAGATATCAAATTATCATTGAGCATGGTAGTTTTTCAAAAGATGTAAATGAAATCTTCTTTCAAATGACATAGCATGAAATGTGCATTTCATATTGGGAATCTTGTGTAAATGTATATACTTTGTTAAGGATTTCTCTACTGGGCTTTATGCTCACCCCTATGGGATTTTGGTGCAAGAAAAGATGTGGTGAACCCACCAAACTAGGGCATGGATGTATGTATTAAGAGCACGAGGCTCTATTTTGTTGTGATCATATTTTTTTTGTAAGCCAAGGGCTATATATGTATGGGTTCATGAAACCATTTTTGTGTAACCAAGCTTATGCCTTGGAATATGTAAGCCCTCAAGGGCATTTATTTCTTTTTTGGGATTTGATATTCTACATGCTATAGATTCATGTATCTCATGTCATTGAATGTATAATTCGCATGTGTGACTATTTTGTACAAACCGTATTGATTAATGATGTAAAGGTTGGAGAATTGCTATTATTCTTAAATGAATGTTGGTTGATATACCTAAATTATGTTGGATTATTTTAGGGTGTTACAACTTGGTATTAGAGCTACTGGGTTTGAATACTTGGGGCTCATGGGGAGTGATTGTTTTGCCACAGTGGGCTCATTTCGCATGATTAGGAAATGTTCTGTATTTTGTGATTGTGTGATAACATGTTTATGCGACTATATGGGTATGGGATTGGACTTTTGGGATGTTGTTTGCGCCTATTAAATTACTTGAGGTCTTATTAGAAGGGTACTTGATCAATACTCGTTCTATTAAGAATTCTTGATTTTTAGTGGGACAAATTTCATCACAAAGGGATAATCCGTATGTGCTTACGTGACTAAATGCTTATATGGAGTGAAAATTGAGTTGTGTTCAAACGTGTGAGAGAAGTCCCAAGTACATTTGAGATTATGTGCTAAATTGTTTACCTTGTTCCTTAATTAGGATGTCAGGAAGGGGTCAAGCCCGTGGTGGTAGAGGTGGAAGGCATGGTAGGGCTCGCCGGGGCGTGCATGAAGTACCGGTCCATGAGGTTCCGGTGCAAGCGAAGGGGTTGGGCCAAGCTAATGTGGCCGAGCAGTTGGGCTAAGCAGAAATTCCGAGGCAAGCAGGTCAAGCCGCAATGGGGGCTCTAGCTCAAGATATGGCGGGGGCCTTGAGGGCGTCGTTGAATATATTAAGGATGGAGAACCAAGTTAGGGAGAACGCCATAGAGACGGGGTGAGCTTTCTCACTAGGGAGTTTTTGCGGGCCAAACCGGATGAGTTTCACGGTGGCCCCGAGCCCAAGAAAGCGGATGAGTGGCTGGAACAAATAGTGAAGACATTTGAGATGCTTCACATAGAAGATAGCGAGCTAAGAGTGACTCTTGCGAGTTACTACCTCAAAGGAGATGCGGGCCAATGGTGGAAATACGCCAAAGGGCGAATAGAACCAACATGGGAAGCATTTGTGGTGGCTTTCCAAGACAAGTACCTACCTCCCACTGCTAAGGAGAGGTTAAGGCAGGAATTTCAGGACCTCAAGCAACTTAGCATGTCCGTGGCCGAGTTTGAAGCGGCCTTCTCTAGTTTGTCCTAGTTTGCACCGGAGTTGATCGCAACCAAAGAGCGCCGTTGTATTGAGTTTGAGAAGAAACTAAGAAAAGATCTTGTTCAAGGTTGCTGGAAATATGATCTGAAACTATGACCGTCTTGTGGAGGTGGCGGCACATGTAGAGATAACCGTGAAGGCCGAGGGGTCAAGGGTCTCAAGGGGCCTATAGGCCCAATAAGAAGAACAAAAACGCTTTTTCATCGCAGTCTCAACTGCAGCAGTTTAGATCTACCTTTTCTTTGCTTAGTACGGGCCTCGGGAAGAGTGCACCGAGTGGTTTTTCTTGTTTCAAGTGTGGCCAACCGGGTCATAAGGCCTTTGCATGTCCGCAAAAGAGAGGAGGACAATAGATGTTGCCACCACCACCACCTAACCGATCCCAGAGTCAGTCTCAGAGTAGGGGTCAGGGGCCTACTTGCTATCAGTGCAGTCAGTCAGGGTACATGAAGAGAGCTTGCCCGTAGTTGGGAGGCGCATCTGGCGCACGCAGACTTAGAGCCACCAGCAGGCTCACTCAATTCAGACTTCGCTAGTCAACCAAGGAGCCGCTTTGGCTCAGTCAGTGCAGCAGGCCTATGCTCCTAGAGATGAGTGGGTTGATCAGAGACCACAAGGGCGTGTGTATGCTGTTACCATGCCAGAGCTATTGCCAGGATCCTCAGTTGTGAGAGGTATTTTTGTAGCGTGCAATTCTTTGTCTAATGTGTTGATAGATACGGGTGCGTCTCACTCATTCATATCTACTGCATTTGCGTTTGCATTGGGATTAGAGGTGGAACGGTTAGCGTCTCCGCTCACAGTAGAGTCACCAGTTGGAGATACAATTGACTTAGATTAGGGGTGTCGCAGCTGTGAGATAGAGGTTGTCGGGCGTCAACTCCCGTTTGTTTTTGTGTTGCCAGACATGTCGAGTTTGGATGTCATTTTAGGCATGGATTAGTTGTCTTCGTACCGTGCAGTGATCGATTGTTTTCGTCAGAGAGTTATAGTGTGCACCTCAAGTGGTGATTGTTTTTTACATTCTGGAAGACCGAGTTGATAGGGTCTTGTCGCCAGTTTTTGACCCTCGTGGTAGGAATGAGCTTAGTGGCCTTCTTGCTACTCTCTTGGATAGTGATAGTGACGGGACTCGTGTTGAGTTGCCAAGGGTAGTTTATGAATACCCGGACGTATTTCCCGAGGATCTTACTAGTTTGCCACCCCATCGGGAGATCAAGTTCACCATGGACTTAGTGCCTGGAACGACACCAATTTCCATGGCACCGTATAGATTTGTACCTGCGGAGTTGCATGAGTTGAAGATTCAACTCCAAGAGCTTTTAGACAATGGCTTCATTCGCCCTAGCACATCGCCTTGGGGAATGCTGGCTCTTTTTGCAAAGAAGAAGAATGGATCGTTGCGGTTGTGTATTGATTACCGTAAGTTGAATTGGGTTACCATCAAGAACAAGTACCCTTTACCCAAAATAGATGACTTATTTGACCAACTTAGAGGGTCTTGTTACATTTCGAAAATAGATTTGAGGTCCGGTTACCATTAGTTGAGGGTTCAGGAGAAGGACATCCGGAAAACGACCTTTCGTACGCGTTATGGCCACTATGAATTCCTTGTAATGCCTTTTGGGTTGACTGTAACGCCCTCAAAATAATAACATTAAACCCATCAAATAAAACATTCGTTGACATATGAAATAACCACATTCTTTTATTTATCAGAGTTTCATTACAAAAGTATTACATGTTAACAACAAAAGCAAAATGCCCTACAGGCTTACAGCTTTCCAAGTTAACACTTGGTTACAACAAAAGAGTACTAACTCGTTTACACATTAAGCCCTTGGCTTGAATTTACATGTAATACATCAAAAATAAAACGACAAAAGTCTGCCCGCCTCTAGCCTCCCAAGCTATGTCCTTGGAGGTGGCATGCTACCTGTACCTGAAAATGATATTCCCATATAGGGTGAGCCACAGCCCAGTAGAAATACACTAAACCAACCATGAACAATGACTAAAAGATTAGCAATTGATAGATGGCCAACACTGATACATCCACATAAATCACATTTTATGTACGACTTATGAGTCCAAGTTACTTTTCATTTTTCCTTTTTCAACAGATAAACATGTTAGCTCTATCATCATTTCAACAGTTGAAGGTAGGTGTCCATGTCTTTCTAGAAATATCACTAGTGCGAGCTGATGAGTTGGAAAGTGGGAGTTATCCCCCGTGTTATGGTCTCTTTTGAGAATCTTGAGATGGACTTGGCGAGGTTGCTATCGTAGCCTTACCGTCGCAGTTGTCCGGGTGCCTGACGGTTTCATGTGGATATCTTCGGAAGTATGAGCCACTACGATGCGTGGATTTGGACGATTATAGAAGGTAGGTACGCATGCCTCGTATGAGGAGAGCCGTTCGGGTCTGTGGATAGAGCGGATCAAGTCCTGCGTGCAAGACGCATTCCTTTGGTGAAAGTCTTGTGGACTCAACGGAGATGGAGGATGCCACTTGGAACGTGAGTTGAAGTCCATGAGAATTCGACTTGTTTGTTGAATATTAATCTGTATTTAAATTTGAACTATTGTTAGACTTAAGAGCTTTTGTATATGTCTTAAGTTTGGAACATTGAAATGTTTTTGGTTTATTGTGAAGTTATGTTTTTGGAATTGCCTATATGAATGAATGTACACTATATATGTTGATTAATTTGTAAATTGGAGGAAATGCGTAATGTTGATGCATGTTGGAAGTACATATGTTGTTTAATTTGTGAGTGCTATTGTAAGGGATGGATGACCGGTAATGGGATCGAATTGTTTGAATGTTAAATGTAAATTGTTTAAAATGGAGAAAACTTGTTTTGAAACTTGTGCTAATTTCGGGAGAAATTCTTAAGGGGAGGTTATACCCCGATCCCGGGTTTACCTTGTTTGTACATGACTCGGACATGGTCCCTGGATGTTGGAGTGTTTTTATCTTTTTGCTCCTTTTACTTCTTATTATGAGTATAGGATGTGTTGGGGCAGTGTTTTATAGGTGGTGTGTGTTGGGGCCTAGTACGCATGCATTTGACCTTCGCTCGAGCGAGGAGTGTCGCTGAGAGCGAGAGTTGGGGAAGGAAGGGAATTTCGTGTCTGGTGGATCGAGCCCAATGCTCGCTCGAGGACGATTGCATCTGTTCTGACTGAAACTGCATTTCTGGTCGAGCGAGCTTTCTTCGTCGAAGTGGTCCTGTTGTTCTTCGCCGAGGTAGAACTGTCGCTCGAGGCCTGTATCTGGTTGCACGACCGAGGTTTGAGTTGTTGGTCGAGCGAGCATTTTTTTGCTCGTCGAGCGCATTCTGTTTTTGGTCGAGCGAAACTTCTTGGCTCAGCGGGTTTTCTTGTGTACTGGTCGCTCGAGCGAAAGCTCGCGTCGAGCGACCGCGTGTTTATATCAGTCCGACAGTAGCGTTTTGAACATGCAGTTTTTCATTCCTTTCTTTCAACCCTAGATCCGAGACTCTCTCTTAAACTTACACTCTCTCTAGAGATTTGATCTCCCTGAGTGTGAATCTAGCCTGGGCGTTGTTAAAAATAGAAGGCTGTGAGAGCTTCACCTTAATCTGAAAAGTTTGGATTTGAGCACGTTGATTCGTCTTCATCTCCTTTTGGCTCAACTTCGTAGGATATCGTACTCTCTCTATGATTTGTCTTAAATTTAGATATATTGAGATGTGGGGTTGGTTTGTAAATTGGTGAAGTTGGGCTTTTTGTGTATTTTACAAGTTGAGGTTTTATTCATAAAACCTAGATCATGTTGATAGTAAAATGGATAAATGTTGAATCATTGATGAATGGACCTAAGGTTGAAATGTTAATTATGGGAAAGACCTAATTACTTGTTTGATTAATTGGATAATTAATTGTGAGAAATGGAGGAATGAGATGTTGATGAAATACCATTGTGCATTTTTTTTCGTTAGAATAATGCTTTGGTATCGGTGGAGATGTTCGTGATTGTGTAGCAAGCATGATGATTAGGCAACGGCAAATAATCAATGGAATTGTGTAGGATTTGACGGTTGATAGAATACATTAACTGTATGTATTGAGTGATTGTATATATAACCAATGTTGTTTGTATACGTTATGTGTAGAGAGGAGATGGGGGATGTAACTCCGCGGTTTAGGGGAAGATAGGTGGGATGTACCTCTAGACCGGATGTGTTGGAGAAGATAGGGGATGAAACTCCGTAGATACAGCTCATATGCTGTCTAGAGAAGTGAAGATAGAGCTTATTTGCTTATCTTTGTGAAGTGTGGATACAGCTTATATGTATCTGTGAATGTGGATATTGTTGCTATACATTATTGTTGGGAATGTGGATTAGCTTATATGCTTATCTGTGAATGTGGGATATAGTTTTATAACATATCCTGT
>NW_021025063.1:2678179-2702319 GCF_004153795.1 Camellia sinensis | reverse complement strand
CCGTGTCAAGCGCCTCCGAGGCTATCGTCTGTCCTAGTCCTCTTCTTGGACGGGTCCCAGGAGCATGTCAGCATCAGTCATCAGAGCCTGAGCTAGAGCCGCCTCCGGTCTCCTCCTCCGATGACTCCGCCTCCGACTCTGCCTCTGCCTCGGCTGTTCATCGTCATCTCATCATTCATCATGGGTCGGCGCCGAGAACTACTCCCGACATGAGTACGCCCTCCCCTGGTACAGGGACGTTTGCACTGTCTCCATGCCCTCCTTGAGCAGGAATAGAAGGCCCAGCCGAGACACCCACGAGGATCTGGAAGGAAGAGCTGAAAATCACAAAGGGCCAAATAATCAGAAATACAGTGTACACGCAGTGTATCGTGCAGAAGTATAGGTAATAGTGTGAGATGCGGTGAGCAGTTATCAGATGCAGGAATGCAGTATATAAGTGTGTGAATGCCGTGGCAGTTTATCATCTGCAGAGTTAGCAGTGTATAAATGCAGTGTATGCAGTGTATCAGGATGCTTGAGACCAGTGTATCAGGTTGTTGTGTAGTGCATCAGATTACGTGAATCCAGGGGCTTATGAGATGGTTGATGACCGTCGTCAGCAAGAACATACCGGAATGCTTGATAGGAGGGCAGAGGTCGAAGGATCCGCTTTGTAGCATCCCCATCAGTGGAGGCATTCAACTCCACGGACTGCCGGGTGTACTCGGAGACGCGCAAGAGTATAAGATACATCAGTGTTCTGCGAATATCAAAAAACTGAAATGAAAATGCCAATGCAAGATGCAAAAGAAGTGATACATAACGGAGCAAGACAGGGATACCGGCTAACTCATGATCAGCCGGGGGAGGAGCAAAAGGGGCATTCTGGTAGGTCGCCCCTCTCCCCTCTAATATGACAGTACAGCGGGCAGAGCGGGCCAGCCAGTCCCCCCGTTCCCCTCAGGCTCCGCTCCTGCAGTGCAACTCGACTCTCCTCGACCCTCCTCTCCAGCCCCCGCTCACAGCAATCCAGCTGCCAGCACTGCTGGCCTCTCCCCCTTACTCAGGTGACCACCATCAAGGGTCGCATAATGTAGGTCCGGACGTACTGCATAGTCGCGCCTCGCCTCATATTGATGCTCTGGGACCCCAGCGACGGTGTAATCCCTCATCTCTTGGCGGCGAACTCTCTCGTATCTCTCATATGGGCAGGAGGTGACTCGGCACTATCTGCTCCAGGTAAACCCAGGTCTGACGTAAGATAGAAACGCTCGCCCAGGTACCAAGCCCGACAGACCGGCCCTCATCCAACAGATCGACAACGGGCCAGTCTCCCCTGCCGCCCTCTAGTGATCCCTCACCATTTGCCGCCAACGAGCCCAGGGCTGCCAGAGTGATCTGAAAATGAAAATGCAGTTATTATCTACCGTTATTGAAAACATACAATGGCAAGCGAATAGCAAAGCCAAAAAAATAATAAATTAAACTCTAAGTTGAACTACCTCCGCGGCGGTGTATGGCTGTCGACAGTGTTGCGGTTAAGAAAGTAAGAGACTCTCGATAGGTCTCCGCACACATCGTACGTTCGAGAGCGAATGAGAGAAGGGGACGCCAAGTGGAATCTCCTCATCGGGTACTGGGGCAAGCCTAGGAATACGTAGGCAATTACATACACAACTGCAGAATTAGATATTCAGATATGACTATCAGATAAGGCAAAATACAGAATTAAAGCAAGATATAGAAGAACCGCTGTAGTTGTGTAGTTGTATTGTGCAGATGTGCAGTGGATCAGTGTGCAGTCAAAATTAGTGTTAAAACAGAGTATATGCTGTGCGGGTGTCAGTTGAAGTCAGTGTGGGGCAGTATACAGTATTGATCAGATGTAAGATACAGAAAGTACGAAGGCAGAATGTAAAATGGGAAGCCAAACGTACTCCCAAGCTCGCCAGTAGCCACCAAAGAGCTGCCGCTGACTGGGAAGAAGAGCCTCACTATAACCACTACAATGTGGCCAGGCCTGCGCCACCCCAGTCGTGCGGCGGCATCCGCTTGACGTCCACCAACGCGCGTCAAAGGCATAGGGCACAGAGTGTTCGCCGATCTGCGAAAGGTCGTCCCGAAAAGGAACATAAGGAAGCCCCGCGCTTACTGAGCACCTTGCCTCCGAGGGACATCTTTGCACCTCCTCTGCCCAGGCGCTTTTGGATCACAGAAGTGGCTTCTCATAACCTCAGTACTAACGAACCCTGCTCGAGCGAGGGGAGCTGAGTGCCGAGCGAGGTACAGCTGTGCAGCGTCCCACTCACTCCATATCCGTGTTGAAGTGGGATCGGGATCACCCTTACCCCAATGCCAGTAAGCATCGAGAAGTCGTAAGGTTCTCTCATGTTCCCCTCCGACGAGAAGGGAGGAGTTGGTGGTATCCCACCACCTCTCTTGCTAGACAGCAAGCAAGGGCGCTTGAAGTAGTCACGTGAGAGAGCCCCTGCCAGAAGATGCCCCAAATCGCCCTTGTCGACGATGCACGAACGCGTCTGCAGCTCTACGTAACCAGTCACCGAGCAAGATGTTCCCATACCCGCGTATGTAGTGAATCCCCCTGTAATCAAAAACCAACCCAATCACGACGGCAGTATTCAAATGCCGTTTCTAAAGATACCCCAGGAACCTACCCAGCGTTGTGATGTGTCAGCCGTGTTTGGGTGGTTCCAGGCAGATGTAGCCCCATGCCGATTTGCAATTTTAATAATTCAAACAATACCACCGAAGGTGTCAGGTTGTACCCATGAAACCTACAACCCGTGATGATTGCAGTCAGTGATGTTCCAAATGGTCAGTGAATGTGCATGCCAGCTGCATGTTTTCAGATCAGAGATACCGGTTGGGTGTTGGTAAAGTGTGTATGTAGAGAACAAATACATAATGCCCGCAGCGTTGTGTCGGGTGATTAGGTAAGGCATATGTGTGCATGTAGGTAATCTAAAGTATAGTTCGTAAGTTGTTTTTTGTGAATAAAAACTTACATAGTACAGGAGTATCCTTGAGCTAAGAGTTAAGAGAAAAAGATACACGAAGTTTGTATTCTTAACATGAAGAAAGTAAGAGCAGAGAAAAGAAAGTACAAGGAGCGAGAAGGAAGGTGCGGGGTAGGCTAACCGACAAAGTAGTAGCCTTAGGGTGGCACGTGCTATAAAGTGAATCTGGGTGAGTCGATCAGAGCATGAGTGAACACGGGCTGTTAGGTCTAGAAATGAATAGAAAATATAATAAAAATATGCCACAGTCTCAACCTACGCGATATTTCAGCTCATCCGGTATAATACCAGTACATCTTTACGCCCCTGCTACCTGTCCTTTCACCTACCCACATCCCTCCAAACACCTAACACACGGGACCCGAGAGCCGAATACGCGGAAAGAGTGCAAGGCGCTTTGCCCGGATACCCCCCCATTTCCCGAAGCCCTTCTTGAAAGGAGGGGTCCCGGCCCCTGGTGGAAAATCGGAGGGGTTCCCCCACCCCCCCATCTCCGAAGGATGTGAAAATGCGGAAAAGACTGAAAAACTTGGGGCGAGCGGTAGGAAGGCGAAGAAAAAGTTTCAAACAAAAAAGCAACCCGAGGGTCGGAAAAGGGCCCGGACAGTCTTGAACGTGCGAAAAAGGCAGGAGTTATCGGAAGAACTCGAGGGAACAGAGCCCCGAGTGCGGAATCAAAAAACAAACACCGAAATGATGTTTTCTTCGGTTGAAAAGCCGAAACGCGAAGAGATCGCGATCGAAAAACGAAATGGGAGCGTAGAACGTAAGAAAACGAGGAGAGTCGAGGACAAAACCGACTCTAGGAGAGGGAGAGAGGGAATTTTGAACAAGAGATGTGGAAAAATATAGGGCTAGGGCCCATTATATTTAAAGGACCCACGGCCGAATTGTCAAAACTGCCCCGACAGAGTTTTTTGCGGGTCGCCACACTCTTTGCCGGTCGGCAATATATTGTGCCGAATAGAATTTTATGAAGGCGATGGACGGCCGTGATGACTTTTGATGGCTGGTGGAATCGGTGTCTCTATACTGATTTTGGAGCTCTAACCTTTGTTCGAATATGTGTGGGTCCAGGGCCTTTAGTGCTCAAAACAGTGCCAAAACAGTGCGATTTCCGGACGCGTCAACCGCTCCGTTTGACCTCAGGCCATGTCTTCTGTACGTGCACTCGAATTCGTGCAAGGTGTATCCGTTCGTATCCTTTGGCTTTTTTACCAAACTCAAAAGATTGCCCCATGCATTATCGATATCAATCGCACTGCTTGTGCGCTCCGCGTTGTCTATAAAAAGGCGCCGCGCGGTTCGCCGCATCTTATTGCATTTTGCATGCATTCATCAATTTCATTACCTGCGTAGATCGCATTTCGAATCAAATTCATTTACCTGATAGACCGCATTTTGCTTGCGTAGACCGCATGTTTTGCCTGCTTAAGACCGCATGTTTTGCTTCGCTGTAGACCGCATGTTTGTCAAATTCATTACTTGGATTAGACGCATGTTATTGTTGCGTAGGACCGCATGTTGTTCAAATCTCATTACTTGCGTAGACCGCATGTTTGCTGCCGTAACCGCTTTTGTTCAAAATTTCTAGCTTGCGTAGACCGCTGTTTTGCTTGCCGTAAGACCGCATGTTTGTTCAATTTATTACCTGCGTAGACCGCATGTTTTGCTTGCGTAGACCGCATGTTTGTTCAAATTTCATTACTTGCGTTAGACCGCATGTTTTGCTTGCGTAGACCGACATGTTTGTTTAAATTTATCTGCACTGCGTATACCGCATGTTTGTTCAATTTCATACCTGCAAATCGTAATGTTGATTCAAATTTCATTACCATCGTAAGACCGCATGTTTTGCTTGCGTAGACCGCATGTTATTTACCTGCGTAGACCGAGCATGTTTTTGCTGCGTAAGACCGCATGTTTTTCAATTTCATTACCTGCGTAGACCGCACTGTTTTTCTTGCCGTTAGACCGCATGTTTGTAATCAATTCATTACTTGCGTATAGGACCGCATGTTTACTTGCGTAGTAAGACCGCATATCTGTAAATCAATTCCATTACTTGCGATAGACCGCATGTTCTGCTTGCTGTAAGACCGCATGCTTACGTTCATTTCGATTGCTTGTAGACTGCATGCTTGATGATCAAATTCGTTGCCTACGTAGAGACCGCGTGCTCCACCTTCATCACTGTCCTTCACAGCATTGTATGCTTCCCACTGCTTTGCCATTGTCACGCATTTTCAAATACATTAATATGTATATTGTTAATCACATTGATACCTGTTAAGTTGTTTTCTTTGCAGGCACGATATTGTATGTACGGTTCATTTAAGGCTGGAGCAACCAGACGAACCGCATAGGTATTGCACGGTCTAGGAGACCTTAAATCCTTGGAAGGTGCAAGACCTTTGGCGCATTGATGTGCACAGTTCGTTTGCATTGTCATGCATATCTTAAGCCGCATGTTATTGCGCATTTCAAGTTCACTTGCATTTCTTATGCAATATATACGGTCTAGGAGACCCTAAATCCTCTGAAGGTGCAAGTCCTTCGGTGTTTGTCGTGCCCGAACGACTTTTGATAAGTTGCATTATACATGTATTTTGAGCCGCACGTTGTTGCGCATTTCAAGTTCACTTGCATTGTTATGCATTTCTTGTGCGAAATATTACGGTCTAGGAGACCTTAAATCCTTGGAAGGTGCAAGACCTTTGGCGCATTGATGTGCACAGTTCGTTTGCATTGTCATGCATATCTTAAGCCGCACGTTATTGCGCATTTCAAGTTTACTTGCATTTCTTATGCAATATATACGGTCTAGGAGACCCTAAATCCTCTGAAGGTGCAAGTCCTTCGATGTTTGTTGTGCCCGAACGACTTTCGATAAGTTGCATTATACATGTATTTCAAGCGACTCGTGTCATCGCATATTCAAGTTTACGTGCGTCTTAAAAGCCGCGTGTTGTCGCGCATTCCATGCAACATGCATTTTATACATCATTTGCATTTTCAAAAAAAAAACAAAACAAAACATGCATTGTCATGCATCATCGTAAATAGTTGCATTGTCATGCATCATTAGAACATAGTGCATACTGCATTGTAGATCGCATGCATTCACTGCATCACCTTCCATCTATGGCTTGCGCCTTTCCCTGTTGAGCTTGGTCTGGTATGTGCCCATACTTCTCAGTGTCAAAGCTAATTTGCATGTAAGGAAACGTCTATGTTAGCCCGCGCTGTTTGTGTACATGCCTTTCCTAGGCAAGATTTGGTTTGGGCCGCGAGCCATATCCACTGCATTCGCTAGATCCATGCCGCATTCACTGCAATCACCTTCCATCTAGGCCTTTGCGCCTTTCCCTGTTGAGCTTGGGTTCTGGTATGTGCCATACTCTCGTTCAAAGCAAGTTCAGGGATCTCGCATAATTCTACCTAATGTTAGCCTTTCTGTGGCTCTTTGTGCGGGTCAATTGTGTTACATGCCTTTTCCTAGGGCAAGGATTTGGTTTGGCCCGCGTTGCCATACTACTGCTTGTAGATGCATGCATTCACTGCATCAGTTATCGACGCTAATTCCATCTAATGCTTGGCGCCTTTCCCTGTTGAGACACTGATTGGGTTCGTGCCCATGACTCTTCATGATCGGAGCATAGTAAGCTAGTAGACCGTCTACTCTAGCAGTGTTAAACGTGGCTTGTATGCGTACATGCCTTGCCTAGGCAAGATCTTGTTTGGGCCGCGTGCCTCCATTGCTACTCCCCAAGCATACCATATATATATATAGATTCTCTGCATATGCATTGTCACAAAGGTGTAAGCTTTGCAATCTAGCATTTAGGAGGTGCCAGTATAGTTCCTTTCCCACGGGTCTTTTCCTACTATGTCATCCCCCAACTAATCGGTAATCAATAACCCGGTGTCGGGTCTAGCTCTCATTACTTCATACTAATTAACAGGTAGATTCTTGCGGATGACCGTCTATGGTAGACGGATCTTGTTATACCCGGTTCGAAGCACTCGAACACCTATAAGGGATTTCCATCCTACCATGCAGATGACATAAGGAAGTGGTTTCGAATCAGCTCATGGGGCAGAGAGATTATGTAGATATGATTCGATTGTCTATTGCTATATCTCATTGGTCTCGTCAATTACATTGCATCTTATTTGCATTGTTTATATATTTGTTTTGTAATATATTGCAGTATCATTTTGGCAATGCCATTTTTGCATTGTCATGCATGTTGCTAATAACATCGTCCTTTAAGTTTGCTTTCTTTTCAAGCACGATAGAGGTTCGCTATAATGTACGCGTTCATTTGAGGATGTGTGCAATCTTGCGCAATTAACGGTACTCAACGAGCCGACAGAGTTTGTAAAATCACCTCTGAGTTGAACGACAGCTGATCTTAATGGGGAGAAGTTGCATAAATAATCTCTTAACATCCCTGCTTCTCTCAGTTGTAGTGGTAGTTCGGTGTTTCTGGCAGCTTAAAATTGTCGCATGTAGTGCTTCATTACGGCTTTCTTTGTATTGGAGCATCAATAAATTATGTCCCGGGCTCATGTGCATTGTCTGCATTTGCCCTACGCTGCCTTTCGGGCCGATATCTTATCTGTCTTGCATGTTGTTGCGTGTTAGTCACTACTGACCATTTGTCATAAAATGGGGTCGTCCATTACTGACTTGACCACTTCAATAATCCCGTCATTGTTTCATTTAAAACTTTCAGGTTCTCGAATCAAAGAGACGGCAACTTACTACACGACCAGTCGCCAATTTAGCAGACCGTCCTCAAGACTTGGTCACGACCCACTAGTTCACCAGTTGAGAACCAACTTGGTGATTATCATGTTTGTGTTCGTTGGAGTTCCACCTTCCCGTCCAAGGTCTACGGCGTGAGGCTCGCGTGCCTATCTATATCGAAATCTCGAACTGTTTAATAGTAGTCTGATTTTGCCACCAAACAGCTTTACGGTGCTTTGCTTGGAGGGGCAGGAATAGCCTGGTGGAGGTCTATCTGCTAAATTAATCACAACCTTTGGGGCGGCCATGGCTAAACTTGGCCGGGTTGAAAGACCATCGGCTGGTTGTTTACATCGTTTGCCAAATCCGGCAATTGTTCAGTGATGGCCGGTCGGCAGCGCTATAACGCACTCTTTGTTGCCGATTCTGCCCTGGGTCGGGGAGCGCAGCCCATTTGTCTCAAGATGGGCGCCAATTGATTTGATGGCATTTGAGCAGCCGACTAATGTTGCATCTACTTTGCAGATATTTTAATACAGCTGTAGGCAAAATTTGTCCCCTCCATACCTGTGTATGGAGGGAATGGCCTCTGTTAGCTACCTTGTAAGCTTACAAGATTGGCCTCCCTCAGAAAGGAGCCCTCCCCTCTGGCTTGGGAGGTTGGACAAAAGGTAGGAAATATACAGGAGGAAGCTCTGGATTAGGGTTAGGGTTGTTGTCTCACCTATCTCTATTTCTCTCTTTCTTTTTAACTCTTTTGTTGTGTATAAGGCATTGTGCCTACTATGCACAAACCACATAGTGTTACACCTTCCCTTGCGGCTACTGAGGTTCTACAGGGTTGTTCTGAGGTTCTTGGTGGTTTGAGCTGGAGGAGCAGCCGGTCCACCATTGTTGAAGAGGTCCTTCAAGGCGACAATCTACCCTTATTCCCCATTGCATTGTATTTTGTGCATCTTAGAACTGTTTGGCTATGGTATAACATAAAAAAAGTCCTGTTTAGCCCTCTAATAGTTTGGTTAGAGCTGTTTGTGGTTTGGAGTGTTGACCCTCCTAAGCTCGAGAGACTCATTTGTGCATTTTGTGTAAGCTCCGGACCTTGTGTTTGTCCTCTCAACCACTAAAATCTGTGAGGATTCCGAGGTAGCGAGGTGCCTGAGGTCCCAAAAGGAGAGGGCCACCCCCTCTCTATTGGTCCTTGAAAAGGACCATTTTGCCTCTTCTAGGAGCACCTAGCTTAGGCTCTTGTGATCATGCTTAGCTGATTTGGTTAATAAGGTCATAAATGCCTCTGTTTTAGCTTGGTTTTGGTACACCATGCATGCTTAGCATACCTACCTTGTAATACAATCAGGCCTTAACGTGCCTTAGGTTTGTAAGCCTTTTTTATCAATGTTTAAGGCCTAGTTTTGTGAAGCTTTGGGCTTATTTGGCATGTTTGGCTTGTCCTAGGGTTGTTTGGGTCGACCTTGCATGCTTTAGTATGAGCCCCTTTGCATTTTTGGTTTGTTGGCCTTAAGGTGTGAAATGGTATAGCATGCACCTGCCTTTGAATTTAGTGGTGTTGGACATACCTTGCTATGTTATTTCAGTCCCTTTAACATGCTTGTATCTTGCCTCTGGAGCCTCTTGAAGCTTTGAAAGCTTGTCTTGGCATGCTCCATGTTTTGTCATTGTGCATGCTTTTGATTTGAGCACTTAGAGCCATCTAGGTGTCCTTGGGTGTTGTCTAAGCCTGCCTTAGACCTTTTAAGTCCTCTAGCTTGTGAAGCTTGGTTGACTTAGTCTTGGTGAATTAGCTCTTGGGCTTGTCTTGGGTTTTTGGTTGTGTTTGCATGCTATTTTGTCTTGTATAAGTTGGTTTGGCACCTCCCTATAGCATATTTCAAGGCTTCAATTTCATGCTATATGTCCAGTTTGATCTCTCTAATGTTGTGGAGAATGCCTTTAAATGTTCGAAGTGGTGGAGATCATTTGCGTGCATCTGCTGCATGCCATTATGTCCTCTCATTTTTGGGCACTTTGGCCACTGTTTTTGGGCTTAGTGAGGCTGCCTAAACCTCTTGGTCCACCTTTGCTTGCTTGCATGTTTGCCTCACATATTTGCTTGCATAATGTGCATGAAGCTCTTGCATTGCCATGTCGCATCCTTAGCCTCACATGCCTAGGATTGCATCCTATTTGCATGCATGCGTTGGCCTCTTGAAATGCTGTGATAGAGGTTGAGTCCCATTGTTGTCATATGCGTTGCAATTCCATATAAAAACACACTATTTCTTTGGACCATCACGCATGTGAAATGCGCGATGACGGTCGCGAGAACAAGGACCATGTCCCTTGAAGTCATGCACATGATGGAGGGATAGGATTGGTGCATACATTGCTTGAATTGCATTGCCATGCTATGCCTCGCCCTCTTGCTCTGTTCAATTGCAGGTTCTGCAGACATTGTTTGCCGACCGGCAGTGCACTGCCGACCGGAATCCTTCCTGGGCCGATAGCTCAACCAACACGGTGATCACATACCACTGCCGGTGGCCATTCTACTCAGCCGGTGGTGTTCCCAATGTCCAGGGAAGCAATCCTGAGACTTTGGCAGCCTTCAGAGGAGTAAGCAGGGAAAAACAGAGGCACGCTTGCGCATGCAGTGACTTCCGAGCAAGACGAGCACGCACCGGCACATCGAACCCTCTTCCCGAGGCCCCTTTATTGCTTTTCTTATGCATAGTTAATGTTGCTAATTAATACTTTTGATTGTAAACTAATTAGCTTGCGAGTTAGTTAATTTGTGTATTATTTTTTCGGTTCTTCCGAGCGAGGGCAATTTGTAAAGTGTGGTGGTGAGTTGTGCATGCCTTCCAACCCCCACTTCTTTCTCCCTTTTCTTTCACCTTCTTTTGATGGTTAGTAATAGGTCATGTTTAATTTAGCATACCTTATGCTATGCATGCGTGCATCCATACATTTGTCTTGCATGCACCGGGCTCGGTACACCATGCTAACTGCATTTTGTACTTCAATTTCAAATTAATACGTGAACTCAATTGATTGCGTTTCAATCATGCATGTTTAGGTTAGCCGAGCCTACTCTAATTGCATCCTGCATGTGTTGCATTATCAATTTTGACATGAACTAGGACCATGCATGTTGGCTAACTAGTTTATTGTTTGGCTCGGAGTACTCGGTAAGCATTTATGCTTTAGCAATATCGCATGCGTGTGAATGTTGATACATAGTAAGCATGCTTACAGATGGTGGCTAGTACGCATTAGGGATAAACTGCCTCATAATGCCTGTGGGTGAAGGTTGGGTGCCTAAGTGGAATAGCTCATGAAATCTATGTTTTTAGCTAGCTTTGCGACAGCAAATTCCAAAACATTTTCCAAAACAGACGGATATACAATGCTTATTCCCAAATAGACAATCTAGTCTATACTTGTTTCGCTGTGCGCATAACATCAGTAATTCTTAGGCAATAATAATGGGCGGAATAGAAGAAACTAATTAAGTTTCAAAAAACGGATATCACGTTTAGTAGAGGCCGATCTTCGGATCGGGGATGAAGGGGGGGTGGCTCATAGCTGACCTTCCCCAATCGTACCCTAGCTCCCGAGCCGAGACAACTCCGGTGATGACGGACATGTGGCCTTCGGCACCGAGTCAGGGTTTCCTAAATTCTCCCATTTTAAAATATTTAGGTGGCGACTCTGTATCTGGCAAAGCAGTCCATGTTTGGCACTTCTTTTCAAAAATCTGTTTCTCAAAACGATTTGTCGGATTTGGACTCTTTGGTTCAGATTAAGAACCGTGACACAAACTGAGTCCGAACTGTAGCGAGGGGCCCCCCACGCGGGCGTGTCTACACCAGTTTTTCTGTTTGTAGCCCAAAAAAGTAGCTGGCTGACCAGAAAAAGTGGTCGGCCAACCACATATCCTGGGAACCTCCAGTTTTGTGACATTTGTCCTCCAAACAGTGCCTTATCCTTTATAAAGGTTCCAGCTTCGTGGTTCCCTCATTCCAACTCAGTTTTGCACCAAAATGGAGGCGTTCCTCACCCAAAATCTCACAAGTTGGATTGCTTCCTTGGACGGCTCGGAAAAGTTGAATTTCCAGGGCTTCGACATAAATGCACTATTCACGTTGAGTCACACTCCACTGCGTTTTCCTTTCCTTTATGCTGCGGCAAGTTTTTGGAACCCGATAACACACGTCTTTAACTTTGGCGGGCAAGAAGTGTGTCCCACATTTGAAGACTTCCAAATTTTGATGGAATCCGAACGCGAGGAAGAAATTTTGCCTCAGCTGCGGTTCGGCCACGTCCAAGCCTTAGGAAGGATGTGCGGCCTTACTTTGCATGACGCTCGGTCATTCATTCACGACGGGGAGCTATACATTCTGAGCTTGGCTTGTCGGTTTTCTGATGCCGTTGACCGCGATGACCATGACTGGCAGGGTTATTGGTGACATGCACTTTGCTTGTGCATGTTGTCCCATTTCTTGCTTGCCCCAAGCTCTGGTGGGTTTAGCACTCGTTTGATTGAGGTTGTCGAGGGCCTACGAGAGGGCAAAAGCTGCATCGCCTTGACATTGGCTGAGACATTGATAGGCTTGGACGCTTTTCATCGCCGGGAGACGGCTAGCTTGGCGGGGAGTCCACTATTATTACAGGTAATGTTTTCCACCCTATCTCACATATATTTCTCACGTCACTCGGCCCTTAGGCTCGGTTTTTCTCTCAAAACCCTTTTCTCACTTTTTCTCTCAACGAATATCTCTCTATTCTTTAATCTCTCATTTTTAATCCCTTCCCAGATATGGTTGATGGACAAATTGAGGATTGTGGACTCCTGCCCTGCATACTCAGCTCATAACTATTTCTTCCGACAACGTCTAGTCGATGCCCCCGATGAGGGATGGTGGTTTGACTGGATGTGTAGTTTGTCCGCAGACCGCATTGCTTGGCGTTGTCCTTGGCTCAATCTGCCGGCAATGAGCTATAGTATGACTCGCCAGCCTGGGATTCAGTTGATTGGCTTGACACACTGCATGTTCTATTTTCCTTTCCGGTTTCGGCGTCAGTTCGGACATGATCAGACTTGCCCGGCAAAAGGGATAGAGTACCCTGCTACATTTCCAGTCCGAGGCACTCAGCTGGCTCGGTATGCCATGGCATGGAGGACTAGAGAGCTTCTGGCCCCCGCTCCCACTTTCAGTTGCACCCTCTCTGATGAGTGCATAGATTGGCTCAATGAAGAGGCATAGGTAGGGCCTAACTTGGCATCAGAGGCTTCGACCAGCTCTGGGAGGGGACACAGGAGCACCTGACTATGCCCCGAAGTTATTTGCTTTAATTAGAACTTTCAAGTTTTCTTTACGAATGTAATGAAAAGCAACTTCAATTTTATATTCACGAGCAAGAGAACTCTGTATTGAAATCAATGAAATTGAAGGTTGTAGATACTGAAAATTTTTCATTGGGTCAAAAAATGGTCTAAGTTGTAAAAAGATTAATTTGAACAAAATCAACTTTTATTAAAACTTTTCAAAACCATTTTCGATATGGATCAGAACTGGACACGCCTGAGATCTGTCACTGAGATGCACAACCCCGGATTCCGGTAACTGGAAAGTTGCCCCTAGTCTGAGTAGCACTGCACCAGAGATCATAACCGAGCTCTTGAATGCTGAATAGACAAAGATGACTAAACATAATCACATGGACAAAGTTGATCAGGGAAGTGTTTATGGCTGGACTTCGGGATGAAGTTGCCTACGTATCCCAAAGATGGGAATCAAGCCTTACGTAGTTCGGCCTGGGTTCACTTGTGTATTAGCACTCTCCTTTTGCGCTATAACTTTTGCTAAGGCCGCCCTTTGCGGGTTTTCAACCTTGCGAGCTCAGTTTTTATAATTTCAAATTTTCTATGCTCTAACTTTTGCCTAGGTCGCCCTTTCGGGTTTTCGGCCTAGCGAGCCACTCAGGGATAATATTTCTTCAACTTGTCCATGTTGATCGGTTGGGAGAACTCTAGGCCATCTAGGTCCATCAGAATGACAGCTCCACCTGACCAGATAAACTTGATGATATAAGGACCAGTCCAATTGGGTTTGAACTGGCCCCTATGGTCGTGAATGGGAGCTCGGTTGTCTTTGAGCACCAAACCTCTTTCCTTCAAATTTCTGGACTTAACTTTCTTGTTGAAAGCCCTGGCAATTCGTCGTTGATAACCCTGAACATGGTACAGTGCTTTTAGCTTTCTCTCATCAAACAACATAAGTTCTTCGAACCTCCTCTGCTGCCAATCTGCCTCAGCTATCTAACACTCAGCCAGTACTCGTAATGGCGGAACCTCAACTTCGATGGGTAGAACGGCCTCCATCCCATAAACCAATGAATACGGAGTCGCCCCAGTAGAAGTTCTAATTGACGTCCGGTAGCCCCATAGAGCAAACGGCAACTTATCTGGCCAGTCCCGGTAGGTTTCCACCATTTTCTGCAGTATGTGCTTGATGTTCTTGTTGGCAGCCTCAACTTCTCCGTTGGTCTGCGGCCGATATGTGGATGACTTATGAAAAGCCACGTTGTACTTGTCCAACAAGTCGATCACCTCCTTCTTGAAGTAAGAGCCATTATCTGAAATGATCTCATTCAGAACCCCATAACGGCAGATGATGTTGTTCCTGATGAACTTGGCGACATGCGAAGCTTTCAACACCGTATATGACTGGGCCTCAACCTACTTTGTAAAGTAGTCTATCGCGACCAGAATGAACTCATGCCCGTTAGACCCCTTCGTGGTGACAGCTCCGATCACATCAATCCCCCAGACTAAAAATGGCCATGGCGAAGTCATGTTGTACAGCTTTGACGGCGGAATGTTCATGCGGTTTGCATGGATCTGGCATTTGTGGCATCGGCGGACAAAACCAATACAATCTTCCTCCATGGTGGACCAATAATAACCCTGTCTAAGGATCTTCCAAGCTAGCATTACCCCGTTCATGTGCGCTCCGTACTCTCCTCCATAGATGGCCTCCATCAGGCGCTTTGATTCTTCGGCATCAACACACAGCTTATGCATCCCGAGATGACCTCTCTTGTACAGTTTTCCTCCGTAGATGATGAACTGAGCAGCCATTCTTCGAATTGCCCTCTTATCTTTGGCATTTGCCCTTGGTGGATACACCTCTTTTTCCAAGAAGTTCCAAACATCGTAATACCAGGGATTCTCATCTTGTTCCTCATCTATGGCGGCAATTAGCTCGTCGGCCGGCACAAATTTCTGGTTAATGATGATCGGACGCATGCGGACTCCGAAAGGGATGTCTATCATAGAAGATAAAGTTGCTAGTGAATCTGCGAATCTGTTGTTCTCTCTTAACAGATAAGCGAAATTCAGCTTTTCAAACCGAGAAATCAGTAAGTCCAAGGTCTGGTGGTAAATTCTCATCTTTTCTTCTTTGACTTTCCAATCTCCTTTAGCTTGAGATACAACAAGGTTCGAGTCCCCGATGACGTCCAACCGTTTTGCCCCTAGTTCTAGGGCAGCTTCTAAACCAGCAATGCATGCTTCATACTCTGCTTCGTTGTTCGAGACTTTGAATCGGAGTTTAAATGCTAGAGGGATACGGGAATTGTCGAGTGCTATCAGCAGCACCCCTATCCCATACCTTTAAAAGGGGACTCACGCCCACAGTTTTGAGGTGAACCAAAAGTTGAAATTATATGAATAAGACCAGGACAAGAAATTGAAAAGTTTTACACGAATGAAAACAAGATAAATATCCATCTGCCATTCAAATTTATCAAATTCAAACTTAAATTAAAAGTGAGTGGTAGTATAAGAATACCAGAAAAACAATGTCGCTGTGTTGAACTCTCTCTTCTCCTTCTTTCATTCAACCTCACTGCAAATTCAAAAGCATTAGTCTGGCACATACAAACATCACACGGAATAAGAACAGGGAAGTGTACAGTGATAATCATAATAACGAAACCGAGTGTAATGTATGACCTTGTCTGAGAAATCTCCGACGCAAAACGTCATTAAATCTCCGATCAGAGCTATCTAAAAACCGATTAGGGTTCAATTCCCCCAATTTATCGAAGAAATAGCATACACAAGACGCACTTTGCGGAAACAAGTCGCATTGTGAATTGTCTGGAACCAAAAACCGCAAAAACATGTAATGTAATCATTCAATCTCCACCAAAAACCAAAGACACATACATAGATGTATATTTTTAGAGAGAGAAGAAACCTTCAGCTTGCTTGAGGTCTTCTTTGAGCCTGAGAAGCTCTTGTTTTCGATCCTTCGCCTGAAAGGTCCAACAACGTGGACGAAATTATGCTTTTGGATCTGATCGTTCTTTCAGAGAGAGAGAGGGAGAGAGAGAGAGAGAGAGAGAGTTTTGGAAGAGAGAGAAATGGACCTTTCGCTTCCATTTTTGAGACGTGGATTGCGAAGATGGAGAAGCAGATGGATGATGAAGATGAGGAGGAGGAGGAGGAGGAGGAGGAAGTTTTTGGAGGAGCTTTGATCGGAGAAGGGCCATTGTTATTGCGAGCTTCAGAGATGTATTCGAATCAGTCTTCGCTTGCTCTTCCTATTGCATGCACCGGGCTCGGACACATCAATACAAAAACCTGCAATTGTATTTCAAAATACCTTTCTGAATACGTGTTTCAAGACGCATGCTTAATCAAGTGTTACATTCATATGCCATTCTAGATGCCGAGCTTTTTAAGTTGCATTTTTTTGTAGTGGTTTTTTAACATTATGCAATCTTAACATAGCTAGCGATCATGCATGATTCTCTAACTAGCTTCTGTTTTGGCTTCGAGTACACTGTGAGTGTTTACACTTTTTGCATCCTTGCCATGCGTGTAAGTGCACTGTCCATGATCGCATGCTTCCATGTAGGCTATGGTGCTTGATGTGATTAACTGCATGAATGCCTGTGGATGAAGGCTTCAACTTGCTTGAATTGGAACAATTCATGGAAGGGCGAGTGGGTGATGAGAGGAATGATGGGTGTTTGTGCGCGTAAGGGCCGCGGAGGGTGGAGAGTTGTGAGGTGTTGTCGAAAACCATTTTCGACAAATATGAGATGTTTGTTTCGCAGATTTGTGTTGAGTGTGATAATGTAAATGTTGTCGCATCACATAGTTTGGATTAGCTAAGTAAAACCGGAATAAAGAAACATGTGTTTCAAAAAAACAACATATCAATGTTTTAGTAGAGGCCGGATCTTTGATCGGGCGTCGAGCGGGAGTGCTCATGTTATGAACCTTCCCCTCTCCTACCTGAGTTCCCGAGCCGAGGCAAACTTTGGTGATAACGGACAAACGTGGCCTGAGCAGTGGGTCTAAGGATTGTCGAAGAAAACAAAATATTTAGGGGAGGAGGGTGGTGGAAGGCATGGGTGTTGGAGGAAATTGAGTGGCAGAAAACGAGGTTGGGGAAGTTGGGACTGGTGTGAGTTTTAGGAGGTGTGGACGAGGCAGTGGTGAGGAGACCGGAGAGGGAGGTAGTAGCAGAACGACGATGCGCCGTGGCTCGGAGCGGAGTTCGGGCGGTTCTTACACCACGAAAGGATTTTCAGGGTTTGTGAGAGGGTGATTTGTGAATTGGAAGTGGTGGGTGGTGAGGTGGAGATGGGGATTCTAACTAAACTCGAGATGTAGATGGGTATTGTGGGCTTATTTATGAGATGGGGTGTCCAATATATTTATATATTTTTTCGTACTTCACTTTGAAGGTTATTATTGTATAATAATTATTAAAAAAAGACTAAAAAGTAGGGATCCAAAATAATTAATGGGGTGCTAATAGTGTTGGATGACAGATCTTTTGTGTAAACCAAATAAAATTGAAACAAATCAAACAAAACAAACAAAAATAAATTACTTACAGAATTTATTTACCAAAAACACTTAACATTAAAAATAATTCAAGTCGAGTGTGCGACACTCTGTCCTTAAGAATATATTCGTCCCGTTCAGGTGCTTATGAAAAAATGGCGTTTATCTCCCAGGAAAGATTGCATTAGCACTAAAAAATAATCTGTTTCGGCGAACTAGAACCTGGTTCTATACTCTGAGAAATTTCCTTAAAACTAGTATGAAAGAATATGTACAAGAGAGAGAAAAAACGGAGAAGAGAATTGTGTTTATGGATTGGAAAATCTACTGGAAAGGTCTGCATATTTATAGGAAGTTGGTGACTGTTTGGCAGATCGAACAGGTTCAAATTTGAATTGAGTAGGTCTGATCAAGGTCTGACTAGATGCAAACCCAAACTGAACAGATACAATCTTCAAACTGAACATGTCGTGATGCAGATTTTTCAAATCTGTTTGATCTGTTGGAAAATGTGGAAGAAATTTTCGACGGAAGAAGCACGTATTTTGGACAGAAAATTTGAATTCAAATTTGCGCAAATTTGAATTAATTTCGTTTAGAAATTCAAATAATTTTTCTGAAAGAATTTTGGAAAAATTCAAATAAATTTTATCAAAAACTAATATTAAGACCGACCCAACTACAACCCTACACCATGCTTGGCACGTGCTCGGCCGGTGGGACGAACGACAGCGCGCGTGTGGTATGTGGTGGTTTGCCCCAAAACTCACTTTGTCTATATCTCCTCCCTTCTACAAACTTGGGGTGCCCCTTTGGGACCCAACCTAAGTGTGTCCACCTAGAGCTTATATACACACACAAGCTCTCTTAAAGTTTGAATGTGGGAACAACCATTTTAAGAAACCCACATTTTACTCTTTAATTGTCCATTTCCATGAACCCAAAAAGACGTCAAGTTCCTATTCACTTCATAAATAGTTTTGACGAACCTCTTTACTGTACTTGCATGCGGCAAGGAACAATCGTCACTTATTTGGACCACCCCAAAAAAATGTGTGGGCCCACGCTAATAATTTGGGTTCAAAGTTGCCCAAATAAGCCTATAAAATCAATTTTTCCACAATCTCCCACACTGAATGGAATTGATGGGAAGAACATGCAACAATATGATCTAATTTACAGAGAGTACAGAAATCAGAAATATTCTACAAAGGAAGTGTGCTTTTGGGCTTTGAACCTTCCCTTTGAAGCACTATTGGATTTATTTAGCTAACCAGTGAACATGATGTCTTAAATTGCTTAGCCATTCTGTGTAACAAGACAATAGAACTCACAGTTATATTACAGACATAGTTTTATTCTAATCATTATTGTGTTCATTTTGGCCCGAATAACCTGGTTCTTCATGAGGTGTTTTTAGAGAATTGTAGCCTTCACAAATCCTCATAGAAATCGGTTTCAGTCACACTCATTATAGGTGATTCTTATAAGAGTATCCTGCTATACTCTCACTAGGTTATTCCCAGATACAAGATCATTAAAAGTATTACTTAACCTAAAACGCTGCAGACATCACTATTTTTATCATAGAAATGGGTAGGAGTTTGACTGCCTAGTGATCCTTATGAGTTCATACACAACCGGTTTTCCCTTTGAACCTAGATCTTGGGATCTCCAGTCAACTAGGTTGGGTTATCGTTGTGGTAACTCTTATTTAATAGGCTTAAGTCCCATTCCCTCAATGAATCTTAACTAACTCTCTTGTTAACCCTTTGGTTAGTGAAATCGCTATGTTGTCTTTAGACTTCACATATTCATGGAAATAATTCTATTTAGAGAGTAGTTGTCTCACAGATGTTAGTTGACGACGAGGAATGTGTCCGTGACTTACGTTATACATATGACTCTATGCTCACCTATGTGTGATTGCAATCGCAATGTATGTATATAGTAGGCACAGGTTTTGGCCACATTGAAATATCTTCAAGGAAGTTGGTGAAGCATTCTGCTTCTTCCCCAGTTTATCTAAAGCTATAATCTCTGATTCCATAGTAGACTAGCAATGCAAGTCTGTTTGGAGATTTTTCAAGAATACAGTCGCACAACCAATAGTCAAAGACATACCCACTGGTGGATTTTGAATCTCTAGTATCCGATATCCAGTTTGCATCACAATATCCTTCAGTACTGCTAGATATCTAGTATAATTTAGTCCAATGTTACGAGTAAATCTGAGGTATCTTAGAACCTTATAATTGTTTTTTAGTGTTTCTACTCTTGGATTACTCGTATATCTACTCTTAATTTAGTTACTGCGTAAGCTATATCCGGACGAATACAGTTCATTAAGTACATTTAAGCTTACACTAATTTGGGCATACTCTAATTGAGAAATAATTTCCTGTACATTTTAAGAAAGAAACAAATTTAACATCCACAGGTGTTCTAGCAAGAAGATCATCATTTTGCTAAATTGTCAAGTATTTTCTCAATGTATGTGATTGTGACAAAGCATAACCTTCTGATGTTTTGGTTAATTTTCATACCAAGTATTACATCAGCAATCCTCATGTCTTTCATGTCAAAATGTTTATTCAATAAATTTCTTGGTAGCTTACCTATGATGAAGCATATCATCCACATAAAGACGTACTATAGCATAACCTATGTTTGTGTTTTTTAATATAAACACATTTGTCACATTCATTAATTTTAAATTCATTTGACATCATTGCCTTGTTAAATTTCTCATGCATTGCTTTGGCTAAATCATAAAATGATTTCACCAATTTACCAACCTTTCTTTTCTTTTTCCTAGAACAGAAAATCCTTCGGTTGTTCTATGTAAATTACTTCATTTAACTCACATTTAGGTACGATTTTCGCTCCATTTGCTGAATTTCTAGATTATACAAAGATGCAATGGCAATTAACATTCTAATGGATGTTATTCTAATAATTGGTGAGTATGTGTCAAATAATTCAAGACCTTCTTTTTGTCACTATATCTTCTAACCACAAGTCTTGCATTATATATGTCAATTCATCAATCCGTTTCATTTTTCTTTTGAAAATCCATCTTGTACCAAGAGGTTTACAACCTGGTGGCAAATCCACCAATTCTCAAGTGTGATTTTGCAAGATAGATTCAATTCGCTATTTTACAGCCTCGTTCCATAAAGAAACTCAAGACTGGACATAACTTCTTTGAAAGTTAAAGGCTCATTTTTCTAACAAAAAAGTTTAGAAAATCTGGACAAAAGATTTTGAGGTTCTAGCACGTTTACTACGCTTAGGTCCTCTTTTCATTTTGATCTATCTCTTACTCTTGTTCTTGATCTTGTTTTGATCATGATTAGTAATAGCATCATAAGTTCTTTTTATTTATTACTAGTTTCTTGTCTAGTTTTATTCTGGAAAACATGTTCAAAGAATGATGCATTCTGAGATTTAATAATAGTATTTACATGCATTTTAGAATGTTTCTGACTTATGAATAAAAAATCGATATGCACTATTATTCTTGGCATAACTAATGACTATGCAATCAACAGTTTAGGATCTTAGTCTTTTTAGGACTAGGAATAGCTACTTTAGCCAAACATCCCCACACTTTTAAGTATTTTGTAGGGTGGTACTCTCCCATGCCACATTTCATAAGGTGTTTGATTTACTTTCTTTTGGGGAACTTTATTATAGAATATAATTAGCAAAAAGTATTGTTTCCCCCACAAGTTCTGAGGTAAACCAAAACTTATTAACATGGCATTCATCATTTCTTTTAAGTCCTATTTTTTCCTTTAAGCAATTCCATTTTACTGAGGTGAGTAAGGAGAGGTGGTTTGATGAATTATTCCATGTTCTTTACAAAACTCACCAAAAAGTGATTCAATTCATCACCTTTATCAATTTCTCAGTTTTTTTGATTTTTCTCACCAAGTTGATTTTCAACTTCATTCTTATATTGAATGAAAGTTTCCAAAGTTTCATCCTTGGTTCGAAATTAAATAAATATAACTATATCTAATATAGTTATCTTATGAAAGTGATAAATATTTTTTCTCATCTCAAGTTTGAATTGATTTAAATCACAAATGTCACTATGAATTAATTCAAGTTGATTCTGTGTTTTTTCATTGAATGAAAATGAGTTTGGTTAATTTTATCTCAACAACATTTCACATTTATGATTTGGTCAATTTCAAATTTAGGTAAACATCCATATTAATTAATCTACGCAAAGATCTATAATTAACATGTCCTCGTCTACCATGCCATAAATTTGAAGACTCAAGCAAGTAAGAAGAAGATGTTTTTATTAATAAAAAAAGGGAACCAATAGTCATTACATTTAGTTTTGAAAAGGCTATCAGACATGTAACCTTTCCTCACAATCCCGTTTTTGGTAAGTACAATTTATCACTTTAAAAACCAGCCTAAACCCATTTTTTATTCACAGAGATCAGGAAACAAATTCTTGTGAATGTCTGGTACATGTACCACATTGTTGAGAGTAGTTCCTTTCCAGATGTCATTTTCAAACTAATCTTTTATTGTCCTTCAACTTTAGAAATCGAGGAGTTGCCCATAAAAAGTTGTTCGTTGTTGTCCACTCAGAATAAGATGAGAATATTTTTTTGTCGCACAAATGTGGCGAGTAGCACCAGTGTCCACCAACCATTCTTTATGATTTCGACAAGGTTGCCTCGAACACAATACAAAAGTTTTATGTCCTTTAACCATTGGAAATTTTGTCCACTTCGGTCATATTGGCTTGAGTAGGTTCTTGGCTTGGTCTTCTTTGCCTTTGTGCTTGCTACGACAATTCTTGGCCGATGTCCCTCTTTGTCATAGATGTTACATTTGTCACGTGAGGGAACTTCTCCAGAAACTTCCTTTTCTTAGCTTTTGGTGCATGTTCCACCACATTTGCTTAGACTCCTTTGGATGCTTACTAGCCCGCTTGTCATAATTGCGGTTGTCTTCTTCAATCCTCAAATGCACAATCAATTCCGTCAAAGTCATTTTTCTTGCGCTTAATGTTTGAGGTAGTTTCTTAAATTCCTTCTAGCCTTATGGTAATTTTCAATTAAGGCAGCAACTTGGAAGGATTCACTGAGAGACATGCCTTTTGCATGAATGTCATGCAGAATAAGTTGGAGATCTTGAACTTGACTGATCATAGATTTTGAAATTAGTCATCACAAAATCTAGGAATTTGCCAACCATAATTTCTTTGAGCCAGCATCTTCTGTTTTGTACTTTTTCTCCAAAAAACCTTTCAAAGTTCCTTTTGCCATCTTGATAGGGCTGTAGACGTTGTACAATGTATTATCAAGTTTGTTCAAGATGTAGTTCCGCAAAAGAAATCAACATTTTTCCAAGCATAGACTGCAACAACCAGTTGCTCGGTCGGTTTCATTCTGTTTTAGAGTAGGAGCATTTTTCAAGGAGAAAACGAGCAAGTTCAGAGTAGTAAGGTGGAACAACATTTTCTGCTCCCATATTTTAAATCAGTTCCTAAGAACTTTTCTGGCTTTTCACTGTGATTGACTGGCACAATTACAACAGAAGAAGGGGTTGAGCAAATGCAGTCACCATACCAGTATTGGTTGAAACATCAGTTCTGACTAGTTCTAGTAGCCATGAATTCTAAATTATAAACAGAATTATAATTAAAATTTTATACTACACAGAAAAATTAAACCATAAACAACCAGAATTTAATTCTGTAAAAATAAAAAGAAACAAAAAATTGAACTTTTATTCCAAAACATAAATATTAATAAATTCTTTTAATATCATAAGAACACAATTTATTTTAACATTAAATTTTAAAAACAAATTTAATAAAAATTCAAATTTAACGAAAATTTTTTCAAGATAAATTGAATTTAAATCAATAAAAATAGAAAGATTTTTATAAAAATTAAGAGACATTATAATTGAAAACAAGATTAAAAAAACAAAATAATATTAAATAAATTAATAGCAAGAAAAAAGATTTTATAAAGTTTCAAAAATTTAAGCATTAATTAAAAGATAAAAATTAATATTAAAAGAAAATTTGAAAATAATATTAATTTTATAAATAAGAGAATTTTATAAATATTTTAAAAATATTCACAAATATTAAGACAGAAAAAATTTTTAAATTGATAAAACAAAATTTTCAGATTTAGCAATGCAATATAATTTTAAAAACAATACAATTTTTTTAATGAAAATAAATTTTATTAACAAATTAATCCACACAGAAAAATATTTTTGTAACACTTTAAACTTAAAATATTGAAAACATATTTTGACCATTAAAGAGAACTTAAAAAATTATTTCTGAAAACCAAAATTAAATTTCTGACCAACTTTATAAATGATATTCTGAAATTGTAATGATAACCAATATACATTAAACTAGTTTTCAATAGAAAATAAACAGTATATTTACTATATTTGTTAAAAAACAGTATTATCTTCCTATCTATTTGGTATTTTA
>NW_021025063.1:2630858-2646183 GCF_004153795.1 Camellia sinensis | reverse complement strand
TTAGTTAGGGTCGGAGCCCAAAACAGCAAGCAAGAATGACTTATGTATTGAACAAAATATGGACCAAAAAGGGGGAAATGGAGCTTACCCTTGAAGACTTGTCTTTGGAAGCTCTTTGGCTTGAGTTGCAGCACTCCTAGGCCTTGAAGAAAAACCTCCAGCTGTTGGAATGGAGGATGGAAGGGTGAGGCTTGGTGGTGGTATGAAAAGGGATATAGGACTTAGAAGGTTTGAAGCTTGGAAGAGAGGGAGATGGAGGTGTATGTATGCAAAGCTCTTAGGGCAATTTTTGTAACCCTAAAATCAGAGCTGGAGCCTCTATTATATAGGCAAGAATGGGAGGAAAATGGGGGGGAAAATGGAGGGAAAACCAATCAAGTTTCCCTCCAAAAAGCAGCCCCCCGGATACAGAATCTGGGGGAAAAACAGATGCATATTTGCACTGTAGATGATGTAAGGATCATGGCCGGCTGCTTATCTAGGTTGCAGGTGGCCGGCCGGCTACTTCCCATGGCCAGCCGGCTAAGGGTCAAAAGGGTCAAGTATGATTAATGGCCGGCCACCACAGAAAGAGGGCCTCTGATGTGTGCGCAACACAACCCTGTGGTTAAACACTGAAAAAAAGTGAACCAGGAGAGAGAACAACCCACTTTTCAAAGGGGTTCAAAAGGGTCAACAACAATTACTGGCCGGCCACCAAATATTGGTGTCCTCCCAGATGAGTACATCACAAATATGGGGTTTAGGGTTCAAGAAAGTGGCCCAAGGGTGTTCAACATTGGCTTTGAAGTGAAGAAAATCAGGCGACGGAGGGCGATGAAGGGATAAAGTTGGCTGACAGAACAATTACTGGCCTCCCACCCTTCTACGGCCTTCTTACCAATGAAACAGAGGTCCCTACCAAAAATGAACCAAAACCGATGCAAAATGAGGGTTCGGTGGCCGAAACGCGCAGTTCGGGGCCCCGAAAATGGGCTGTTAGGCACCGGGAGTGGTGTTCGACCACGAAGTCGGTCTCTCGGACCACAGTGTCCCTCAAAAGGGAGCAACTAAGAAGTATGCCAAAAACCGGAGCAAACGGAGATGGTTAAGCGGTCCCGAACCGAGGCACACGGCCAACGGCTCCGAAAAATCGAAAACCGGACTCTAAACGGGCAAAAATGGCCTACGACCATGAAACGTAGCCTACGGCCACTGAGAGATGGTCTACGAGACCTCTCCCTCCCTTCGCGAAGAGAAAACAGAGAAAACTAAGCCTGGTTCGCAAACGGAGGCGAAGCACAAAAGAGTCCGGAAGTCCGGAGGCAAGGCTCGCAGCCGAGACTCTGAAACCTCTGAACGAGCACGATATGCAACATCACCAAGCGCTCAATCGGTGACGTCTGAGTCTTAAGGTCGGTCAAAAATGGGGTGTCTACACCCGGGTGATAGTGCAACTCGAAATCATAGTCCTCAATGACCTCCATCCATCTCCTCTGCCTCAAATTCAAGTCTCTTTGTGTAAACAGATACTTCAAACTCTTGTGGTCCGAGAACACCTCGAACTTCTCACCATAAAGGTAGTGCCTCCAAATCTTCAAGGCAAAGATCACTGCCGCTAACTCTAGGTCGTATGTAGGGTAATTCTTCTCGTGAATTTTCAACTGATGTGAGCCATAAGCTACCACTTTCCCCTCTTGCATCAACACACAACGCAAACCCTCTCGTGAGGCATCACAATAAACCGCATAATCCAACCCTCTCTCCGGAATAATCAAAACCGGAGCGGTGGTCAATCTAACCTTCAGTTCTTGGAACGACTTTTCACAAGTCTCACTCCACACAAATTTGACTCCCTTCTGAGTAAGTTTAGTCAATGGCAAAGCTAACCTGGAGAAATCTTTCACAAACCGGCGGTAATACCCAGCCAATCCCAGAAAATTGTGGATCTCAAACACACTCTTAGGCTGTGCCCAATCTTGCACTGCTTCAACCTTGGATGCATCAACGAACACTCCTTCTTTGGATACCACGTGGCCTAAGAATTTGACTTCTCCTAGCCAGAACTCACACTTCCCAAACTTGGCATACAGCCTATGGGCTCTAAGCAACTCAAGCACCACTCTCAAGTGTTCCTCGTGCTCTTTCTCTGAAGACGAATAGATAAGAATGTCGTCCACGAAAACGACTACAAATCGATCCAAGAATTCCCGGAAGATTCGGTTCATCAAGTCCATAAAGACTGCTAGTGCATTGGTAAGCCCGAATGGCATCACCAAAAACTCATAATGGCCATACCGCGTACGGAATGTCGTCTTAGGAATATCCTCCTCCCTGACCCTCAACTGGTGGTAACCCGATCTCAAGTCTATCTTAGAGAAACAACGGGAACCCTTCAACTGGTCAAACAAATCATCTATACGGGGCATAGGATACTTATTCTTAACCGTAGCCCGATTAAACTTCCGGTAGTCTATACACAATCTCAAGGCACCATCTTTCTTTTTAACAAACTGTTGTTGTAGGCAAACTCCACCAAGGGCAAGTGCCTCTCCCACGTCCCACTGAAATCAAGGACACAACCCCGAAGCATATCCTCGAGGATCTGGATAGTACGCTCGGACTGCCCGTCAGTCTGAGGATAATAGGCCGTACTAAAGGTCAACTTAGTGCCCAAGGCACTCTGCAAACTCTGCCACAACCTAGCAGTAAAACGAGGATCTAATCGTTCCATTTTTCTATGCCAAACACGCATCTAGGTTTATTATGAATAAAACCCCAACTTTTGTAAAATTACACAAAAGCCCCAAACTATCACCAAATTACCAAACCAACCCCAACATCTCAAAATACCAAAATTTAAAGACAAAACCCATAGAGAGGAGTAGGATATCCCTACCTCGCATAATTTTCAAGAATGCCGACATAAAAATGACATCGCCGACAGTGAATACAAAACGAAGCCGACAAAATCATGGATCCAAACAAGCTTTCAAAAAACACATCTAGGCGTCGCCGACGTCCTGCTCATCACCACATATATATAGAGAGGGTGAGCTTGGATACTCAGTGAATGGTACTAGTAATAAAGGTTTTGCATGAATATAGCCGAAGTCTTTTCTAAACAAAACATGCCAAGACCATACGAATATTAGCCGAAATCCTTCCAGAGTAAAACACATCAAAACTTTATCAAAAACAAGAGATGAACCGTATTCAATACCAAGTCTTACAAGTCTCAAGGGATCTCGCTGGCATCGCAAAACACAAATCAAGCTTTCTGAACAACAAGTCCACGCGGTAAACCGTCAGTGGCAAAACAAGGATCGCACGATCCGTAATCGATTAGCCAAAGGTACTGCGAAAGTTTATAGTCCTCCAGCACAAGGGACTGTGTTACTTAAGCCCGTAGCTCTTTTTAACACGATGGTCTTGTGTTACTTAGGCCCGTAGCCCATTTTAAACACGATAGTCTTTCAAAGAAAGGACTGTATCCTTTTATACTTAGTGCTGCGAAAGTTTAGAGTCCTCCGGCACAAGGGACTTTTATACTTGGTACTGCGAAAGTTTAGAGTCCTCCAGTACAAGGGACTTTTCAAAAATGACATCAAAACAAAGCTTATACTTGATACATCAAAACAGAGCTATTCGTTCATGCTTAACAAATACTTTCGTCAAAACAAAGCCAAGCAAGATTTATCAAAATAGTATAACATAGCTTTATTAAAAATACCACTCACATAGATCTCCTCGGGTGTAGGCTCAAAGCAAAGTTCAAGGACCTACAATCACATGGCAATCACATTCTCAAAACAAGCTTTATATGCATGCAAATGATCCCGGCATTCTCACCAGATCCAGTCAATGAACAACCAAAACATGCTGGGAGTTTAAACACTGTTACCGTCTCATGAAAACACACTGGGTACCAACCAGGTCTTTGCTGAGGTCCCACACCTCCTTGGCGAGGTGTGGTCCCGATGGCCTCATTCAAAAGCAAAGTCGGAAAACCTGGACTTCCCTTTGAAGAACATGAAGAACATGATGAACATGATCATGAGGAAGATGAATGCAAGATCATAACTTGTTACAAAAATCTGAGATTTCATGCCATGAGTTCAAAACATGGACCTAGGTACCCATACAAGAAGGTCATGCAAGAACAAACACAAAAACATGTTTTTCCTCCAAACTTTCGGATCAAAACGAGACTTTCTTCAAGAACATGTGAATACTCTTTCTCTTTTGAAACCAACTTCAGATCGATGCATGACATGCAAAACAGATTCGATCATGCAATGCAGCTAGGTGATCAATAAGAACAACAGAGTATGTTAAGATTCTAACCTCAAAACTCGAAATCAACGGTTCAAACCTCAAAGATCAAGCTTGGAAATCATTCTCACTCAAGAGCTTCTCCTCCTTTCTCTAGAGCTTCTCTCTCTAAAGGCAAAGATTTGAGACAAAATGATTTGTCTCTAGGTCTGCCGGCTGTCTTAACAATCAGCTCGGACACGTGGCGCTAACTGGTTGGTTCAACTCAAAAGGTGATTGATTGATAAGACAAGTCTATGACAAAGCGTATGCCAAGCTAAGGCAAGACACATCGCAAGTAATGACATCGGCTAAAGTTAAAGCTTTAGCAACATAGTAACAAAGACATCGGCTAGGGAGGACGAACTTGACTAAGCTGTGCCACACCTTGGCCGGCGGGTGTGCCACACTCGGTCTAGGCCATACCTGCCCACGGACAAGGATCACTAAGTGCAAAACATCTCGGCAAACATGCCCGGGTGAAGATGGGGTCGACCAAGTGGTTCCAAAATGGTTCTAAGTACAAAGGTTCAGAGGTGAACTAAGCTCAAGATGACCTCGGCTACACACCAAGCAAGGAAAAAATCATGCAAGCAACACATAAACAACAAAACAAGGCAAGGCAAAACTTGCAAAACAACATAACAAGACAAGATCATGTATGAATGTATGCAAGTATGACAAGGGTAAGGTGAGGGTTGCTACAACGACACAATGCATATAAACAATAATTATACACATCATCACACAATACTAAAATTTAATGCATTCTTTCAACCGTCATACTCAATGATATATTCCAGTGATTAGTTTCAGTTTGCCTAATCATCATGCATTTACTACAACAATCAAGACTATCCTCCACCGATAGCCCAAAGCAGTTATTTCTATACAGAAAATAAATGCAACAATGGATATATAATCAACATTTCAACCAGGTGAGTGATAAATAATCCAACTACACCCTTTATTTCCATACATTTCCAAATCAATTTCTCATTCCTATAATTAATCATGCGAATTAATTAACCAACGTAATTAGGCATTTTCCATAATTAACATTACAACCTTAGGTTCCCTTATTATTAATGTTTCAACATAAATTTCACTTTTCCATGCGCTGACCCCCTCCCTTCTGCGGGCAAACCGAAGACTTGTGACCCAGCTGGCCACACGCAAAACAAGTCAAGCCTCCCTGACTGCCTCTTCCAGAGCCTGCACTCGGCACCGGAAAGGTCGATCTAGCAACTCCACCCTGAGACTGCTGAGGGTTATAACCCCTCTGTCTCCTGCCATCACCCTGACCCTCATGGCCCCGCTTGGAGCCTCTATGTTTCTCTCCTCGTCTACCTCGCATCATCAGCTCCATATGAGTTGCAGCATCCACTAAATGTCTATACTCTCGGATGTAAGACCCACCAACCCTCAACTTGAGGCCCCGCCTCAGCTTCCGCTCAAACTCATAGCAACGGCGCTCTTCGGACGTCACCAACTCAGGTGCAAACCTAGACAAACTAGTAAAAGTGGCCTCAAACTCTGCCACAGACATACCCTGCTGATTAAGCCGGCTAAACTGATCCCTCAGCTTCTCCCTAGCCACTGCAGATAAGAACCTCTCCTGGAATGCATTTACAAACGCCTCCCATGTACCACCGACACGAGCTTTCTCGTACTTCCACCATTGACCCGCATCTCCCTTCTGCTGGAAGGATGCCAAGGTCACTTTCAATACTCCGTCCTCGATGCCAAGCATCTCGAACATCTTACTCATTTGTTCTAACCACTCGTCAGCCTTCCGTGGTTCCTTCGGATATCCAACAAACTCGTCCGGATTAGACCGGAAGAACTCCCTCTTCAAGAAAGAAGGCCCTGCCTCAGCTGCCTGATTCCCTGCTCTGAGAATACCCAAAGCTCCTGCTATCTCTCGGGCCAAGGCACTCATAGCCTGCTGACCCGCTGGCTCGGCCACATTGGCCTGACCAATTCCCTCCTGCACTACCGGAACCTCCTCCGGAAACGGCATCTCTTGCCTACCACGCCTGCCACGCCTACCGCGTCCTCGTCCTGACATCCTAATAAAGGTAACTCAGAACGTTAGCACATTCATAAATGTGCTGAAACTAAACACTCGCGTCCTAATGCATGGACAACTGTAATTCACTCCACGTAAGCACATAAACACATAAGCACTTACGAATTCCCTTTCTGGATAATGATAGTCCCGAGGCGTTACTAGAGTTCCGGTTAGAAACGGCATTGATCAAGTGCCTTTCCAACAAGACTCCCAGAAACCCAAGGATCCAATCAACATCCTAGAAACTAAATCCCATACCCACATAGTCACATAAGTATGTTATCAATTAAGCACATAGCATATAACACTACATCTAAGTCTCTATCAAGCGAGACAAACCCATTGTGATCCTAATCACTTCCCACGTACCCAAAGTATTCGAACCCGGTACGCTCTGATACCAAGTTGTAACGCCCCCAAAATAATAACAATAAACCCATCAGATAAGACATGCATTCCTTTCATTCATTAGAATTCCAAGACATAAGTATTACATGATAACCTCATAACAAAATGCCCTACGGGCTTACAGCTTTCCAAGTTAACACTTGGTTACAACAAAAGAGTCTAACTCGTTTACACATTAAGCCCTTGGCTTGAAATTACATGTAATACATCAAAAGTAAAACAACTACACTATGTCCGCCTCTAGCCTCCCAAGCTATGTCCTTGGAGGTGGCATGCTACCTGTACCTGAAAATGATATTCCCATATAGGGTGAGCCACATCCCAGTAGAAATACACTAAACCAAATATGAACAATGACTAAAAGATTAGCAGTTGATAGATGGCCAACACTGATACTTTCCCTTATCACACTTTACACTTTCATGACATGCAAGTCCATGTTACAATCCATTTTCCAATTCTTTTCAATTCTCAATTTATAACCATGGCTCAGAACCTGGCCAAACAACTCATATGAGACAGTAACTCATAACAAGCACTTTCCCATTTCATAACAGATAAGCATACTAGCTATATCACACACCAACAGATAAGCATACAAGCTATATCATCACTTCCATCGATATGCATAAGAGCATTATCACACTTTCAAAGACAAGCATATGAGCTCTGTCAACACATTACTAGATAAGCATATGAGCTCTATCTATGGAGTCCATCCCCTATCTTCTCCCAACAACATCCGGTTTAGAGGTCCATCCCCTATCTTCTCCTAAACCGTGGAGTACATCCCCTATCTCCTCCAACACGACTGTCACGACCCCATTCCGCCCCTAGTAGAATGGTGCCGTGATGGCCAGTAATCTGAGATTACCGAAGGCCAACTTTCAAAATTCACACACAATCAGAGTATTACTTATGGGGCTAACATGTGCGGAAGCAATATATACAAATCTAATCCATAAGAGCTGTGCATAAGTCAAATGAAATGACATACATCTTTACAAACTTGAATACAACAAAGTAAAATACGTATTACATCTTGATCAAAAGGCTTCTCAACCGACGTATACAAAATACAGTGAATACAAGCCAAGAAGCATAATTTTCAAGAATTGCCGACATAAAAATGACATCGCCGACGTGAATACAAAACGAAGCCGACAAAATCATGGATCCAAAACAAGCTTTCAAAAACACATCTAGGCGTCGCCGACGTCCTGCTCATCACCTACATATATATAGAGAGGGTGAGCTTGGATACTCAGTGAATGGTACTAGTAATAAAGGTTTTGCATGAATATAGCCGAAGTCTTTTCTAAACAAAACATGCCAAGACCATACGAATATTAGCCGAAATCCTTCCAGAGTAAAACACATCAAAACTTTATCAAAACAAGAGATGAACCGTATTCATATACCAAGTCTTACAAGTCTCAAGGGATGCTCGCTGGCATCGGCAAAACACAAATCAAGCTTTCTGAACAAACAAGTCCACGCGGTAAACCGTCAGTGGCAAAACAAGGACTGCACGATCCGTAATCGATTAGCCAAAGGTACTGCGAAAGTTTATAGTCCTCCAGCACAAGGGACTTGTGTTACTTAAGCCCGTAGCTCTTTTTAACACGATGGTCTTGTGTTACTTAGGCCCGTAGCCCATTTTAACACGATAGTCTTTCCAAGAAAGGACTGTATCCTTTTATACTTAGTGCTGCGAAAGTTTAGAGTCCTCCGGCACAAGGGACTTTTATACTTGGTACTGCGAAAGTTTAGAGTCCTCCAGTACAAGGGACTTTTCAAAAATGACATCAAAACAAAGCTTATACTTGATACATCAAAACAGAGCTATTCGTTCATGCTTAACAAATACTTTCGTCAAAACAAAGCCAAGCAAGATTTATCAAAATAGTATAACATAGCTTTATTAAAAATACCACTCACATAGATCTCCTCGGGTGTAGGCTCAAAGCAAAGTTCAAGGACCTACAATCACATGGCAATCACATTCTCAAAACAAGCTTTATATGCATGCAAATGATCCCGGCATTCTCACCAGATCCAAGTCAATGACAAACCAAAACATGCTGGGAGTTTAAACACTGTTACCGTCTCATGAAAACACACTGGGTACCAACCAGGTCTTTGCTGAGGTCCCACACCTCCTTGGCGAGGTGTGGTCCCGATGGCCTCATTCAAAAGCAAAGTCGGGAAAACCTGGACTTCCCTTTGAAGAACATGAAGAACATGATGAACATGATCATGAGGAAGATGAATGCAAGATCATAACTTGTTACAAAAATCTGAGATTTCATGCCATGAGTTCAAAACATGGACCTAGGTACCCATACAAGAAGGTCATGCAAGAACAAACACAAAAACATGGTTTTTCCTCCAAACTTTCGGATCAAAACGAGACTTTCTTCAAGAACATGTGAATACTATCTTTCTCTTTTGAAACCAACTTCAGATCGATGCATGACATGCAAAACAGATTCGATCATGCAATGCAGCTAGGTGATCAATAAGAACAACAAGAGTATGTTAAGATTCTAACCTCAAAACTCGAATCAAACGGTTCAAACCTCAAAGATCAAGCTTGGAAAATCTATTCTCACTCAAGAGCTTCTCCTCCTTTCTCTAGAGCTTCTCTCTCTAAAGGCAAAGATTTGAGACAAAATGATTTGTCTCTAGGTCTGCCGGCTGTCTTAACAATCAGCTCGGACACGTGGCGCTACTGGTTGGTTCAACTCAAAAGGTGATTGATTGATAAGACAAGTCTATGACAAAGCGTATGCAGCAAGCTAAGGCAAGACACATCGGCAAGTAATGACATCGGCTAAAGTTAAAGCTTTAGCAACATAGTAACAAAGACATCGGCTAGGGAGGACGACACTTGACTAAGCTGTGCCACACCTTGGCCGGGGTGTGCCACACCTCGGTCTAGGCCATACCTGCCCACGGACAAGGATCACTAAGTGCAAAACATCTCGGCAAACATGCCCGGGTGAAGATGGGGGTCGACCAAGTGGTTCCAAAATGGTTCTAAGTACAAAGGTTCAGAGGTGAACTAAGCTCAAGATGACCTCGGCTACACACCAAGCAAGGAACAAAATCATGCAAGCAACACATAAACAAAACAAGGCAAGGCAAAACTTGCAAAACAACATAACAAGACAAGATCATGTATGAATGTATGCAAGTATGACAAGGGTAAGGTGAGGGTTGCTACAACGACACAATGCATATAAACAATAATTATACACATCATCACACAATACATAAATTTAATGCATTCTTTCAACCGTCATACTCAATGATATATTCCAGTGATTAGTTTCAGTTTGCCTAATCATCATGCATTATCTACAACAATCAAGACTATCCTCCACCGATAGCCCAAAGCAGTTATTTCCATACAGAAAATAAATGCAACAATGGATATATAATCAACATTTCAACCAGGTGAGTGATAAATAATCCAACTACACCCTTTATTTCCATACATTTCCAAATCAATTTCTCATTCCTCATAATTAATCATGCGAATTAATTAACCAACGTAATTAGGGCATTTTCCATAATTAACATTACAACCCTTAGGTTCCCTTATTATTAATGTTTCAACATAAATTTCACTTTTCCATGCCAAACATGCATCTAGGTTTTATATAGCTAAAACCCCTACTTTTGTAAATTTACACAAAAGTCCCAAACTTTCACAGAATTATCGAGCCAACCCCAACATCTCCAAATGCTAAAATTTAAAGACAAAATCCATAGTGAGGAGTAGGTTATCCCTACCTCAAAAGATGACTCCCAACCAAGAAGGTGAAGAAAACGAAAATGCTCCAAACCACGAATTTCTCGGATCAAAAGATAGCCCTCGACGATCAACAACTCTTTTGTAAAGGCCAAAGGTGAGGAAATCACTCCTACTAGATCAATACCTAGAGAGAAGGTAGAGCTCTAGAGTGAGAAGCTCAACAATGGTGTTTTTGAAAAAGTAAGAGAGAGAGAGAAGAAGTGAAAAAGTGATTTAAAATTGACCCACAGCCAACTGATATACGACATTCCCACTCGAGCGGAAAACACAACGCTCGAGCATCAAGAACAAAAACTAGGTCCGCTCGAGCGCAACAGGCCCCGCTTGAGCACCAGGACACAAGAATAAAGCACTTCCGCTCGAGCGCGAAAACCAGTCCGCTCGAGCGTAGATTTCCCCCTCCCAGAACTTATACCCAGAAGGTACTACCCGCTCGAGCGCCACCAAACCCGCTCGAGCGCTACCGCTTGAGCATAAACAAACCCGCTCGAGCGTAAAAATCACATCTGCCAAAGTTTTGCAGGAACACGAAATATTGGAGGTGTGCAATCCCCGCTCAAGCGCAAGGAGACCCGCTCGAGCGGATCACCTAAAAACTGAACAACAAGGAATTGAAACCAAGGCCTAACCAACCTGTAACAACCCTGCTCAAAACTTCCTAAAACTCAATCAAGTGGAATTAAAGGACGATAATAAGATAGATACCACCACCAACTTCACGGAACCGAGTCTGGAATACAACAAAACAGTAAAGGGACAACCGGGATCGTTATATTAATGATCTATTTGGAAATTAAATAAGAAAATGAAGTTGAATAGAAAAGGAAATTGAATAAAAAAGGAAGTTGAATAAAACTAAAAATGGAAGTTGCATAAAATTAACAATGGAAGTTCATTCAAGAAACCAATATACCTTAACGATCTATTTGGAAATTAAATTAAAAAGGAAGTGGAATAGAAAAGGAAATTGAATAAAAATGGAATTCGAACAAAAATAAAAATGGAAGTTCATTCAAGAAACCACTATACCTTAACGATCTATTTGGAAATTAAAAAAAAAAAGAAGCTGAATAGAAAAGGAAATTGAATAAAAATGGAAGTTGAATAAAAATAAAAATGTAAGTTGCATAAAATTAAAAATGGAAGTTCATTCAAAAAACTACTATACCTTCCCGATCTATTTGGAAATTAAATAAAAAAGGAACTTGAATAGAAAAGGAATTGAATAAAAATGGAAGTTGAATAAAAATAAAAATAGATGTTGCATAAAATTAAAAATGGAAGTTCATTGAAGAAACTACTATAACCTAACGATCTATTTGGAAATTAAATAAAAAATGAAGTTGAAAAGAAAAAGAAAATTGAATAAAAATGGAAGTTGAATAAAAATAAAAAAGGAAGTTGCGTAAAATTAACAATGGAAGTTCATTCAAGAAACTAGTGTAACTTAAAGATCTATCTGGAAATTAAATAAAAAGGATGTTGAATAGAAACGGAAATTGAATAAAAATAAAAGTTGGATAAAAATAAAAATGGAAGTTCAATCAACAAACCACTATACCTTAACGATCAATTTGGAATTTAATTAAAAAAGGAAGTTGAAGAGAAAAGGAAATTGAATAAAAATGGAAGTTGAATAAACATAAAAATCAAAGTTTCCTAAAATTAAAAATGAAAATTCATTGAAGAAACCACTATACCTTAATGATCTATTTGGAAATTAATTAAGAAACGGAAGTTGAATAGAAAAGGAAACTGAATAAAAAAGGAAGTTGAATAAAAATAAAAATGGAAGTTGTATAAAATTAACAATGGAAGTTCATTCAAGAAACCAAGATACCTTAACGATCTATTTGGAAATTAAATTAAAAAGGAAGTGGAATAGAAAAGGAAATTGAATAAAAATGGAATATGAACAAAAATAAAAATGGAAGTTCATTCAAGAAACCACTATACCTTAACGATCTATTTAGAAATTAAATAAAAAGAGAAGTTAAATAGAAAAGGAAATTAAATAAAAATGGAAGTTGAATAAAAATAAAAATGTAAGTTGCATAAAATTAAAAATGGAAGTTCATTCAAAAAACCACTACACCTTAACGATCTATTTGGAAATTAAATAAAAAAAGGAACTTGAATAGAAAAGAAATTGAGTAAAAATGAAAGTTGAATAAAAATGAAAATAAAACTTGCATAAAATTAAAAATGGAAGTTCATTGAAGAAACTACTATAACTTAACGATCTATTTGGAAATTAAACAAAAAATGAAGTTGAAAAGGAAAAGGAAATGGAATAAAAATGGAAGTTGAATAAAAATAAAAAAGGAAGTTGCATAAAATTAACAATTGAAGTTCATTCAAGAAACAACTGTAACTTAAAGATCTATCTGGAAATTAAATAAAAAGGATGTTGAATAGAAATAGAAATTGAATAAAAATGGAAGTTGAATAAAAATAAAAATGGAAGTTCAATCAAGAAACCACTATACCTTAACGATCAATTCGGAATTTAATTAAAAAAGGAAGTTGAATAGAAAATGAAATTGAATAAAAATGGAAGTTGAATAAAAATAAAAATGGAAGTTTCCTAAAATTAAAAATGGAAATTTATTAAAGAAACCACTATACCTTAATGATCTATTTGGAAATTAAATAAGAAAATGAAGTTGAATAGAAAAGGAAATTGAATAAAAAATGAAGTTGACTAAAAATAAAAATGGAAGTTGCATAAAATTAACAATGGAAGTTCATTCAAGAAACCAATATACCTTAACGATCTATTTGGAAATTAAATTAAAAAGGAAGTGGAATAGAAAAGGAAATTGAATAAAAATGGAATATGAACAAAAATAAAAATGAAAGTTCATTCAAGAAACCACTATACCTTAATTATCTATTTGGAAATTAAATAAAAAAGGAAGTTGAATAGAAAAGGAAATTGAATAAAAATGGATGTTGAATAAAAATAAAAATGTAAGTTGCATAAAATTAAAAATGGAAGTTCATTCAAAAAACCACTACACCTTAACGATCTATTTTGAAATGAAATAAAAAAGGAATTTGAATAGAAAAGGAATTGAAGAAAAATGGATGTTGAATAAAAATGAAAATAGAAGTTGCATAAAATTAAAAATGGAAGTTCATTGAAGAAACTACTATAACTTAACGATCGATTTGGAAATTAAATAAAAAATGAAGTTGAAAAGGAAAAGGAAATTGAATAAAAATGAAAGTTGAATAAAAAGAAAAAACGAAGTTGTATAAAATTAACAATGGAAGTTCATTCAAGAAACTACTGTAACTTAAAGATCTATCTAAAATTAAATAAAAAGGATATTGAATAGAAATGGAAATTGAATAAAAATGGAAGTTAAATAAAAATAAAAATGAAAGTTCAATCAAGAAACCACTATATCTTAACGATCAATTTGGAATTTAATTAAAAAAGGAAGTTGAATAGAAAAGGAAATTGAATAAAAATGGAAGTTGAATAAAAATAAAAATCGAAGTTCAATCAAGAAACCAATATACCTTAACGATCAATTTGGAATTTAATTAAAAAAGGAAGTTGAGTAGAAAAGGAAATTGAATAAAAATAGAAGTTGCATAAAATTAAAAATGAAAGTTCATTCAAGAAACCACTATATCTTAACGATCTATTTGGAAATTGAATAAAAAAAGAAGTTAAATAGTAAAGGAAATTGAATAAAAATTGAAGTTAAATAAGAATAAAAATGGAAATTGCGTAAATTAAAAATTGAAGTTCATTCAAGAAACCACTATAACTTAAAGATCTATTTGGAAAGTAAATAAAAAATAAAGTTGAATGGAAAAGGAAATTGAACGAAAATGGAAGTTGAATAAAAATAAAAATGGAAGTTGCATAAAATTAACAATGAAAGTTCATTCGAGAAACTACTATACGTTAACGATCATTTTGGAAATTAAATAGAAAAGGGAGTTGAATAGAATAGGAAATTGAATAAAAATGGAAGTTAAATAAAAGTAATAATGGAAGTTACATAAAATTAAAAATGGAAGTTCATTTAAGAAACCACTATTCCTTAACAAAGTATTTTGAAATTAAGTGAAAAAAGGAAGTTGAATAGAAAAGGAAATTGAATAAAAATGGATGTTGAATAAAAATAAAAATGTAAGTTGCATAAAATTAAAAATGGAAGTTCATTCAAAAAACCACTACACCTTAACGATCTATTTTGAAATGAAATAAAAAAGGAATTTGAATAGAAAAGGAATTGAAGAAAAATGGATGTTGAATAAAAATGAAAATAGAAGTTGCATAAAATTAAAAATGGAAGTTCATTGAAGAAACTACTATAACTTAACGATCGATTTGGAAATTAAATAAAAAATGAAGTTGAAAAGGAAAAGGAAATTGAATAAAAATGAAAGTTGAATAAAAAGAAAAAACGAAGTTGTATAAAATTAACAATGGAAGTTCATTCAAGAAACTACTGTAACTTAAAGATCTATCTAAAATTAAATAAAAAGGATATTGAATAGAAATGGAAATTGAATAAAAATGGAAGTTAAATAAAAGTAATAATGGAAGTTACATAAAATTAAAAATGGAAGTTCATTTAAGAAACCATTATACCTTAACAAAGTATTTTGAAATTAAGTGAAAAAAGGAAGTTGAATAGAAAAGGAAATTGATTAAAAATGGAAGTTGAATAGAAAAGGAAATTGATTAAAAATGGAAGTTG
>NW_021025063.1:2596415-2612712 GCF_004153795.1 Camellia sinensis | reverse complement strand
GAAGTTGAATAGAAAAGGAAATTGAATAAAAATGGAAGTTGAATAAAAATAAAAATGGAAGTTCCATGAAATTAAAAATAGATGTTCATTCAAGAAACCACTATATCTTAACGAATTATTTGGTAATTAAATAAAAAAGGAAGTTGAATAGAAAAGGAAATTGAATAAAAATGGAAGTTGAATAAAAATAAAAATGGAAGTTCCATGAAATTAAAAATAGATGTTCATTCAAGAAACCACTATATCTTAACGAATTATTTGGTAATTAAATAAAAAAGGAAGTTGAATAGAAAAGGAAATTGAATAAAAATGGAAGTGGAATAAAAATAAAAATAGAAGTTGCATAAAATTAAAAATGGAAGTTCGTTAAACAAACCACTATACCTTAATGACCGATTTGGAAATTAAATAAAAAATGAAGTTGAACAGAAAAGGAAATTGAATAAAAATGGAAGTTGAATGAAAATAAAAATGAAAGTTGCATAAAATTAACAGTGGAAGTATATTCTAGAAACCACTATACCTTAACGGTCTATTTGGAAATTAAATAAAAAAGGATGGTGAATAGAAAAGGAAATTGAATAAAAATGGAAGTTGAATAAAAATAAATATGGAAGTTGCATAAAATTAAGAATGGAAGTTCTTTTAAGAAACCACTATAGCGATACCAGTTTTCCCCCTTCTTGTATAGTATTCTAAACTCGTGTTCTGTGGTTGGTTGTTGAAGTGTTCATCTTGTTTCCGTCCTTAATTCTTTGTATTCGAGTTTTGGGATGTGTTGGGCAGGTTTGGAACAGGTTGGGTGTGTTTTGAAACAATTGGTTGCTGTCCAGATTTTGGTGGCTTCGCTCGATCGAGGTTTTTGTAACTCGAGCGAGCTTTGTGTTTTAGTTCCTTCGCTTGAGCCAGGGTTACTTTGCTCGAGCGAGCTTTGAGTTGTAACGCCCTCAAAATAATACATAAAACCCATCATTTTAGACATGCAATGATGTACGAGAAATAAATATCTTACTATTAATCAGAGTAGCTCTTACAGAAATATTACATGCTACTAACAAACAAATGTCCTACGGGCTTACAGCTTTCCAAGTTAACACTTGGTTACAAAAAGAGAAGAGTACTAACTCAATACATTTTAAGCCCTTGGCTTGAATTTACATATAATACAACAAAGAAAGAAAAACAACAAAAGCAGTCTGTCTGCCTCTAGCCTCCCAAACTACATCCTTGGAGGTGGCATGCTTCCTGTAGCTGAAAATGGTGTCCCATATAGGGTGAGCCACAGCCCAGTAGAAATACACTAAACCAACTATAAACAATGACTATGATAATAGCATTCAATGGTTGGTCCACACTTATATTCCAATTTACACCGTGTTATAGTTTCACGACAATCATGCCCATGTTATATTCACTTTCCGTTTCTTATCCAATTCTCAATTCATGACTATGACTCAGAACCTAGTCAAACAACCTATATGAGACAGACACTTATATTAAGCATTTACATTTCGCAATAGATAAGCATACTAGCTATATCAATACATCAACAGATAACCATACAAGCTGCATCAATACATCAACAAATAAGCATATTAGCTGTATCTGCACTTCAATATATAAGCATATGAGCTGTATCTGCACTTCAATAGATAAGCATATGAGCTGTATCTGCACTTCAATTTACAGTTTAGAGGTCCAGCCCCTTTCTTCCAATAAACCTTCTGGTTTAGAGGTCTAGTCCCTTTCTTCCAATAAACCGTGGAGTACAGCCCCTTTCTCCTCCCACACAAACAATGTATACAAACAGTTATCATATACAACCAATCAATACATAAGGTTAATGTATTATTCCAATCACTATATTCAATAGTACACTTAATCGATTAGTTTTAATGTACCTAATCATCATGCATTGTCTACAACAATCAAAACTATCCTCCACCGATAGCTCCAGGCAGTTATTTCTAAACAGAGAATAAATGTGCCAAATGGGTAAAATATTGACATTTCAATTTTGTGAGTGATGATTAACCCAACTGCACCCTTTAATCCCATACATTCCCAATTCCAACATTTTCAATTCCATTTCTCATTTCTCACATTTATTTCACAAATTGATTTAACAATGCAATTAGGGCATTTCCCATAATTAACGAAACAACCCTAAGGTTTCATTTCTATCAACAATCCAACATTCATCTCATCTCTCTATGCCCAAGATGCATATAGGTAATAATAAATAAAACCCCAACTTTGTAAAATCACACAAAGACCCAAACTTCCTCAAAATTACCCAACGATTCCAAACGTGTCAAAATGCCAAAATTCAAAGACAAAGTTCATAAGATGGAGTAGGATATCCCTACCTCAAATTTGGAGCTCAAGGGAAGAAGATGACGAAACTTAACGTGCTCCAAAATTCGAAATTTTCGGATCAAGGTAAAGCCCTCGACGATCAACCTAACTTTTGTGAAGACCAAAGGTGAGGAAAACACCCTAGCTAGATCAATACTTAGAGAGAAGTTATGGTTTTAGAGAGAGGAGCTCTTAAATGGCCTTTTGGAAAAGTAAGAGAGAGAGAGAGAGAGAATGCAAAAAGTGATTTAAAATAGCCTAGCTGCCAACTGATATACGACACTCCCGCTCGAGCAGAGAACACAACGCTCGAGCATCAAGGACAAAAAGCTAGGTACGCTCGAGCTCAATAAGGTCCGCTCGAGCGCCAAGACACAAGAATAAGGTACATCTGCTCGAGCGCAAAAACCAGTCCGCTCGAGCGTAGATTTCCCCCTCCCAGAACTTACACCAAAAAGTACTACCCGCTCGAGCGCCAGAGTACCCACTCGAGCGCGACCGCTCGAGCATAAAGGAATCCGCTCGAGCATAGAAAACACATCTGCAGAAGTTTTGCAGAGGCACGAAATACTGGACTTGTGTAAACCCCGCTCGAGCGCAAGAAGACCCGCTCGAGCGGACCACTCAAAAACTGGACAACAACAATGGGAGCTAAAGCTCTACCAACCTGTAACAACCAAGCCCAACACATTCTAAAACTCAAACAAAAGAGTTTAAAGGTTGACAACACGATAGGTTTCTAAGTTTCTTGATTTTCTTACCAAATTGATTTTCAACTTCATTCTTTTAATGAATGAAAGTTTCCAAAGCTTCATCCTTGGTTCGAATTAAATAAACATAATTATATCTAGTATAATCATATATAAAAGTGATAAAATACTTTTTCCCGCCTCTAGTTTGAATTAATTTAAAATCACAAATGTCACTATGAATTAATTCAAATGGTTCCGTACTTCTTTCAATTGAATGAAAATGAGTTTTAGATAATTTTGCCTCAACGCAAATTTCACATTTACGATTTGAATCAATTTCAAATTTAGGTAAACACTCCATATTAATTAATCTATGCAAAGATCCATAATTAACATGTCAAAGTCTACCATACTTGATCTTAAAAGTGTTTGAGATTATTGTGTTGAGTTTGATTTTGCTCCAAATGTAAAGAGAGTTTTGAAAATAGGGGTTTAAATATCAACCCTTTTGCTAACCCTAGAGGGTTTCCACTTTTTTTAACTCAAGGAGTATGATTTGGGTGGGTTTCACCATGAAATGGGTAATGTGGGGTTTTTGATGAAAACCCTAGAGATTGGGGATTTTTGGAAAAATGTGGAAATATTCTTGGAACCTTCCTTTCTTTTGATAAAAAGATGAGTGAGCCTTGACTTCACAATGTGCTTTGCAAATATGGAAAATTCTTGGCATATTGAAATGCGTGTTTTGCTTTAAAAACTATTGTTGAGTAAATGATAATATATAGTTGTGGAATGACAAATGTTGTGCACCATGGATAATGATTGTAGCTATGTATTAATTGCTCATGGGGATCTTGCAAAAGAACAGTGAAGAGGGGAAATGGAAATTGTGAATGTTGACATTAGTGTGGAGACATTGAAAATGGAGAAATGTTATGAGATATTATGTATTGCATCATGTTCTCATTTGATTTAACACCATTGTTACACATATTGAAATGAATTGGAAAAAGGTTTACTTTGAAAAGGATTATGTTGTAATGAGAATCATGGAATTGTGAATGGGGAAAATAAATGGTAAGTCCGGATATGTGGTGTAGTTGAATGTGATAAGTTGGCCTGAGCGTCCAGGGTGAGAGACCCGAAAGCCGCGCGGATAGGTGTCGAGCCTTCCGGTTAATACCTATAAAAATGACAGTTTGGTAGTACTCATAGAGTCTACTTGCAGACATCAGCCTAGGGATTACCAGTGTCGTATTTACCGCCTCTATTGATTAATGATTGGAAATTTTGGGAAAATGTTGAGATTGCAAATGATTGTTGGAAAAATAGAAACTTTTAAATGTGCACGAAATGGACTTTCTCATAAGGATGCATGGCATGGCATTAACAATTGCATTTGTTTTAAAGAGTATGCATAACTGTATATACTTTGTAAGAATTCTCTACTGGGCTTTGTGCTCACCCGTATAGGATTTGGTGCAGGTAAAGATGTGGTGATTCCGCCGAATTGAGGGCGTGAATATTTTGAGAAGAGTACATAGCTCTTTTATTTTGTGTAATTCTTTTGAGCCTAGGGCTAATGTGTATGGGTTGTAGAAACCATTTTTGTGTAACCAGGCTTATGCCAGGGAAGATGTAAGCCCTTAAGGGCATTGTATAGTTTTGAGGATGGACGCTTTACATGCCATAGATTCATATTTCTGTATAGATGTATGTATACCCACATGTAAAACCTTTGTAAAGACTCATTATTAATTATGTAAAGATGGGCAGATTATTGTTATTGTTGGATAAATGTTGATTATTTGTGGGTAGTTCATGTTGAATTATTTCGGGGCGTTACAACCATTATACCTTAATGATCTATTTGGAAATTAACTAAAAAAGGAAGTTGAAAAGAAAAGAAAATTGAATAAAAAAGGAAGCTGAATAAAAATAAAAATGGAAGTTGCATAAAATTAAAAATAGAAGTTCATTCAAGAAAGCACTATACCTTAATGATCTTTTTGGGAATTAAATAAAAAAGGAAGTTGAATAGAAAAGGAAATTGAATAAAAATGGAAGTTGAATAAAAATATAAATGGAAGTTGCATAAAACTAAAAATGAAAGTTCATTCAAGAAACCACTATACCTTAACAAATTATTTGGAAATTAAATAAAAAATGAAGTTGAATAGAAAAGGAAATTGAATAAAAATGGAAGTTGAATAAAAATAAAAATGGAAGTTGCATAAAATTAAAAATGGCAGTTTATTCAAGAAACCACTATACATTAAGCATCTATTTGGAAATTAAACAAAAAAGGAAGTTGAATAGAAAGGGAAATTGAATAAAAATGGAAGTTGAATAAAAAGAAAAATCGAATTTCATTCAAAATACCACTATACCTTAACGATCTATTTGGAAATTAAATAAAAAAGGAAGTTGAATAGAAAAAGAAATTGAGTAAAAATTGAAGTTGAATAAAAATAAAAATGAAAGTTGCATAAAATTAACAATGGAAGTTCATTCAAGAAACCACCATACCTTAACGACCTATTCGGAAATTAAATAAAAAAGGAAGTTCAATAGAAAAGGAAATTGAATAAAAATGGAAGTTGAATAAAAATAAAAATCAAAGTTCATTCAAGAAACCACTATACCTTAACGATCTATTTGGAAATTAAATAAAAAATGAAGTTGAATAGAAAAGTAAATTGAATAAAAATGGAAGTTGCATAAAATTAACAATGGAAGTTCATTTAAGAAACTACTATACCTTAACGATCTATTTGGAAATTAAATAAAAAAGTATGTTGAATAGAAGAGGAAATTGAATAAAAATAGAAGTTGAATAAAAATAAAAATGGAAGTTGCATAAAATTAAAAATGGAAGTTCATTCAAGAAACTAATATACCTTAACGATCTATTTGGAAATTAAATAAAAGAGATAGTTGAATAGAAAAGGAAATTGAATAAAAAAGGAAGTTGAATAAAATTAAAAATGGAAGTTCATTCAAGAAACCACTACACCTTAAAGATCTATTTCGGAATTAAATAACAAAGGAAATTGAATAAAAATGGAAGTTGAATAAAAATAAAAAAGGAAGTTGCATAAAATTAAAAATGGAAGTTCATTCAAGAAACCACTATACCTTAACGATCTATTTGGAAATTAAATAAAAAAGGAAGTTGAATAGAAAAGGAAATTGAATAAAAATTGAAGTTGAATAAAATTAAAAATGGAAGTTGCATAAAATTAATAATGGAAGTTTATTCAAGAAAGCACTATACCATAACGATCTATTTGGAAATTAAATAAAAAAATGATGTTGAATAGACATGGAAATTGAATAAAAATGGAAGTTGAGTAAAAATAAATATGGAAGTTGTATAAAATTAACAATGGAAGTTCATTTAAGAAACCCCTATACCTTAACGATCTATTTGCAAATTAAATAAAAAAGAAAGTTGAAAAGAAAAGGAAATTAACAATGAAAGTTCATTTAAGAAACCACTATACCTTAACGATCTATTTGGAAATTAAATAAAAAAGGAAGTTGAAAAAAAAGGAAATTGAATAAAAAAGGAAGTTGAATAAAAATAAAAATGAAAGTAGGATAAAATTAAAAGTGGAAGTTCATTCAAGAGAACATTGTTGAATAGTTTATGTGCATGTATTACACTGGTTGGTTGTGCTTTGTTATGTTGAGATGGTTGGTGTTATATACCACGCTTAGAATGAGGGGTATCATTACCTTCCAGCTAGCGCCTGGAGCTGGAGAATGTGGACGAGGTACCATTACCTTCCAGCTTGTGTCTGGAGAATGTGGCTAGTCATTTGATCGTAAGGTGTATCCTTAACTTACCGTGCTTATGGCAGATAGAGTAGAGCTTTTATCATCATTGTCTCAGTGTATCTGAGTATGTTATGAGTTACGATGGTTACGGCTTTGAAAGGCCAAGTTGCCTTATTTGTTGATTATATTCATGTTGATGATTTGTTACTTCCCTTTTTACTAAAGGCATGCATGTATAGATGTGAATGTGTTGGGAACCGACAAATAATATTTTATGTTTATTTTGGAAAGTGGGAAGGAATTGAGTATTTTTGAATATGTTTTGAAAAAGGGAAATTGGTTGTAAGAACGAAAAATAGGGGAAAGTAATGGGCTTGGTGAAACTGTTTTTTAGAATTGTTATTGAAATGAAAGTTTGGGAAAGAGGGGTAATGAAAAGAAAAGAAAGGTGAATCGGTTTTAGTGTTGAATGAAATGGCTGATTTTAAGAAAAGTTCAAACATATGTATATTTTGTATAAACTGTCACATTACAATTCTTATAGCGATCCCGGTTGTCCCTTTACTGTTCTGTTGTATTCCGGACTCGGTTCCGTGAAGTTGGTAGTGGTACCTATCTTGTTGTCGTCCTTTAATTCCACTTGATTGAGTTTTAGGATGTTTTGGGCAGGGTTGTTACAGGTTGGTTAGGCCTTGGTTTCAATTCCTTGTTCCCCAGTTTTTAGGCAGTCCGCTCGAGCGGGTCTTCTTGCGCTCGAGCGGGGTTTGCACACCTCCAGTATTTCGTATCCCTGCAAAACTTCTGCAGGTGTGATTTTTACGCTCGAGCGGGCTTCTTTACGCTCGAGCGGTTTGTTGACACTCGAGCGGGTAGCACTTTCTGGGTATAAGTTCTGGGAGGGGGAAATCTACGCTCGAGCGGACTGGCTTTTGCGCTCGAGCGAATGTGCTTTATTCTTGTGTCTTGGCTGTAACGCCCTCAAAAAAGACATAAAACCCATCACTTAAGACATGCATTGATACAAGAGAAATCAACACTTTCATTCATCAGAGTAGTTCTTACAGCAGCATTACAAGTTAACAACAATAATAAATGCCCTACGGGCTTACAAATTTCCAAGTCAACACTTGGTTACAAGAAAATAGAGTACTAACTCAAATGTATATTAAGCCCTTGGCTTGAAATTACATGCATTACATCAAAGGAACAAACAATAAAAGTCCGTCAGCCCCCTAGTCTCTCAAGCTACACCCCGGAGGTGGCAAGTTACCTGTACCTGAAAATGATGTCCCCATATAGGGTGAGCCACAGCCCAATAGAATTATACTAAACCAACTATGAACAATGACTAAGAAATTAGCAACTGATAGATGGTCAACACTTACACTTCCATTTACATCTCATTACGATTCCATGACGGTCAAGTCTATGCTATAATTTACCTTCCATTTCTTATTCAACTGTGAGTTTGGAAACAAGGCTCTGTACTCTGGCCCAAACATTTGATGAGATCATAGTTTCACCACTAGAACACTTTTGAAGTTCAAGGTGGATACACATTTTGGTGTTGTATCAATAACACATAAACTACTTCCATACTTCACAAACGATGATGACATACATTTTAGTGCTATATCAAATCAAACAAACTTTTCAATAGATAAGCATATGAGCTATATCACTACCACAACAGATAAGCATATGAGCTATATCAATACTTCAACAAATAAGCATATGAGCTACATTCAACACTACAACAGATAAGCATATGAGCTGTATCAACATTCCAATAGATAAGCATATGAGTTGTATCAACACTTCAATAGATAAGCATATGAGCTGTATCAACATTCCAATAGGTGAGCATATGAGCTGCATCCCTGGGTCCATCCCCCATCTTCCCTTAACCATTAACCGGTTTAGAGGTACATCCCCCATCTTCTCCTAAACCGTGGAGTACATCCCCCATCTCCTCCCATACACAAGTAATGCATATAAGCACAGAATCACATACGCAATCAATCAATACATAAAGTTAATGTATTCTATCAACTGTCTACACATAATGCATATAAACACATTGGCCATATGCACAATCAACCAACACATAAAGTTAATGTATTCTATCAACCATCATACTCTATGACACATCCAATTGATTAGTTTTAGTTTGCCTAATCATCATGCATTGTCTACAACAATCAACACTACCCTCCACTGGTAGCCCAAAGCAATTATTTCTAAGCAGGAAATAAATGCACAAGCAGATAATATATCACCATTTCCAATTCAATTCCTCATTTCCTTTAATTAATTATATGTATTAATTAATTAAAACAATTAGGGCAAATTACCTTAATTAACAAAACAACTCTAAGGTTCCATTTTCATCCACAACCCATCATCCAACTCATTTTTACACCAAACTTGTATATAGGTTTATTTCAAATAAAACCCCAACTTTTGTAAAATTACACAAAAGGCCCAAACTTTCTTGAATCTACCCAACAACACCCAACATATCAAAATGCTAAAATTCAAAGACAAAGCTCATAAGATGGAGTAGGTTATCCTTGCCTCAAATGATGGGACTCAACGAAGGAGATGAAGAAACGGAAACGCTCCAAATCCCGAAATTTTCAGATTAAAAGATAGCCCTCGACAATCAACACAACTTTTGTAAAGGCCCAAGGTGAGAAAACAACTCCTACTAGATCAATCCTAAGAGAGAAGTTAGGGTTTTAGTGAGAGGAACTCTCAAAACAGCTTTTTGGAAAAGTAAAAGAGAGAAAGGATGTTGAAAAGTGAACAAAAAGGTCGGATCTCGGCTTTATATAAAAGTCTCCCCACTCGAGCGCCAAACTCCCCGCTCGAGCGCCAAACTCCCCGCTCGAGCGTCACTTACAGATCCCCGCTCGAGCGTCCAATTCCCCGCTCGAGCGGCAGATGAACGCTCCCAGAACTTTTACAGACATGGTTCCCGCTCGAGCGTCAAACTCCCCGCTCAAGCGTCAGACACAAACTCCAGCTTGAGCGTCCAATACCCCGCTCGAGCGTCTACCTCTGCAGACGAAATACTGGATGGGTGATTTCCCCGCTCGACCGTCAAAAGCGCCGCTCGTGCTGAGAGACCAAAAACTGGGCAAAGATCTTATGTTTTAAAACACAACCAACTTATTCCCAACTTGCCCAACACGACCCAAAGCTCGAACACTAAGAGGAAGGGATGGAAAGAGGATAAGACAACAACACCCTTACGAAACCGAATCCGGATTATAGTTAAACACGAAAGGGAAAGCCGGGATCGCTATAACCTCCCCCCTTAAAGAATTTCGTCCCCGAAATTTAGGATACGCCAAAACACAAGGCCAAGTGATCACAGAGCATTCAACAACCGAGCCCCAAGGAAAGAAATTACTTTCAAAACAAACCTCCGACTCACTCTTACCAAGAAAGAGACTAACCAAGGGAACACATTCTAAACGACAACACCTTAGGTACGCAAGCCTCAACAAACCAAACCTCCCCCGAAACAATTCACCAATAACCGACTAGTGCTTGAAGCTAAGTCACAACTCAACAACACGATTAAAGCCAATCTTAAAGTAGATAATACGAAAACATTTTCTTATTCGAGAGGCATTTCCCAAAGATGTTTAAATTTTCAACGTTAACGTTCCGGAATAAATCCTGCATTTTCCGTACGAAAACTCAAAAGCTTTGTAAACATTTTTCATAAATAAGGTGTTACCCAAAACATAGAGTCATCCAGTATGGTCATGCCTTGACAAGACAAGCCTCCGGTAAACCGTTCAGGAATAGCAGATGGCAAACACGGTGTCCTAGGCGCACCAATGCAAATGCAATGCAAAGAAACACACAAGTGTAGTCAAAAACAGATATCATGAGTTCGAGTCAAGTTCTCTAAATCCCCAGCAGAGTCGTCAGAAACTGTAGACGTCCCCGAACGCCCCGAGAGGGTGAGCTCCCATTCCGTTCATTTGGGGTCACTACAGCTCGGACTCTCAAATCGTCACGGTTCTAAGTCTGAACCAAAGAGTCCAAATCTGGCAAATCGTTTTGAGAAAAAACAAATTTTTAGAAAGAAGTGCCAAACATGGACTGCTTTGCCAGATACAGAGTCGCCACCTAAATATTTTATTTTGGGAAAATTTAGGAAACCCTAACTCGTTGCCTAAGGCCACGTGTCCGTCATCACCAAAGTTGCCTCGGCTCGGGAACTTGGGTACGATTGGGGAAGGTCACTTCGTGAGCACCCCCGCTCGCCCGATCAAAGATCGGCCTCTACTAACCATGATATCTAGTTTTGAAAACATTATGCGTTCTTATTCCGGTTATTAGCCTAGATTTACTATGTGATGCGCACATTTATATATATATATATATAATAATAATAATAATTTAAAAAATTTGTGTCAAAATAATTAGTTTATGAGACAGAAATAAACTTGAATAATTTTTAAAAGAAGTTGATTATTAGAAAGTAGTTGAACTTGCTAGAAATTGTAACAAAGAGACTTATGGATAACATGGTGTAATGATCATAATTTGAGGGTATTGAGGTCTTTTAATCAACTAATCTTAATCTTTTTCAATCGGTTAATTCTGTATTACATCCCCTGATGAGACTCAATAGTCTTCTTAAATATATAGCATGAGAAAATTGTCAATTCAAAGACTCATTTTTATATCCAAAACTGGAATTTAGAATTGATTGGACAGAAGTCTATTTTGAGAAGTAAGTTAAAAATTGATTTTTTATTTTTATTTTTTTGACTTTTCTTAGAGAAAAATTAAAATGATTATGGTTTAAATATGATATTTTGTTTTATTGACTTAATTAGCCTATTTAATCTTTTGTGCTTTTTTTAATTTCAATTGAGATAGCCAAAAGATTCACACTCCCAAAACACTATATGTGCATTGTCTATTTAGTCCAACTAGTGATGCAAAAATTCCTAATTAATTTACAAATTAACTAAGAAGAAAAATAATAAACTGGCATGCAAGCCAGGGACTGCCTTGACTCTTCTGAATGATGAATGTTTGGGCTGCCTTGCGCGGAAATCCATTGCGATGCCCCGATTAGCCTCTATTTTACAATTACTCTCGGAAAGGGCGCCAAGCTTCGGAAGGTTGCTAGTTCTTGATTTTCTGCAACAGAGAGCAAAAAAGGGGCATAGCAATGTATTTTCACAAATGTATGCATGCCTCGTTCCTCGTGCCACCAATCACGCATATCGATGCACGATGGCTGAGGAGTCGAATTGTGCAACTCAATATAGAATGAATGCACGTATAAACACAACAAGACCTAACTCCATCATGGATAATCCGGAGTGTCGGTGACTGGGGAATTGAGACACGTTCCGTCACTCGGAGTACGAGACGTACCTCGTTTCCCGTGCCCGGGCTAACTCCTACCCCAAGCACAATGCAATATGCATGATATGCATGAAATGCAACTAAGATACAACCTAGCATACACAATGCTATGAAATGGCATACACGATGCACGAGGTAACATGGCATACACAATGCGCTAACATACACCCTAGCATACGCAATGCTATGAAATGAAATGGCATACACAATGCACAAATGGACTTACACTAACACAAGTGGGCCTCAGCCACACTCACATAAGAGGCCATCAGATGAAAACGAGACAACTTGAGATGCGTGCACACATGCACGCAAACCGAGGACCGACCCTAAGGCACAAAATGCCACTCTAACAAGACATGGCAAGGCATGAGATATGATGTGCTAGCATGCAAATTTCAGAACTGAAATGTGACACAAAACAGTCCCGAATCATGACAATATAGCACCCGATGCATGAAATGGTCCCGAAATGCAAGATTAAGCGCATAAAATGACTTGTAGCTACATCAAGCATGCATTATTTTCTTATGACATGTGAAGACAGATTCAAGGCAGCCCCAAAAAAAGCATGTTTTCAGTTCTAAGCAAGGCCAAACAGCAAGCACAAATAGGGCAAAACTGGCATGCAAAAATGGCCCTAAATGTGAGATAAAGAAGTGAGTCACAGGTGCAGACCTCAAAAAGATTAGGGCCCTTCAACAATGTTGGAGAGGGGCACAAAATATGACCTTTTACAGTTTACAACAAACCCCAAAAACCAGCACAGGTATGGCTAAGATCTCATGCAAGAAAAGGGCCAAAAGATGGACAAAGAAGCAAGTAGTGGTTTCTGGCCTCAAACACAAAGGGGCCCTTCAACAATGTTGAAGAGGGGCCAAAAATAATGCACTTTACAGTTGATGGCCGGACCCAAATAGTATGCAAGAATGCTCAAAATGCTATGCAAAATAAGGCCCAAAAGAGAGATATAACACAAAGTGCATAAAGGATACCTCAAACAGTGAAAGGCCCTTAATTAAACATGAAGAGGGGGTAAAAATAAGGTCATTTGTAGTTCAGACCTCAGCCCAAAAACAGAATCACAATAGGTTAACAAATCATGCAAAAATATGGCCAAAAGAGAGATATAATGGCAAGTAGCAAATGGAAGCCTCAAACACTGATGATCCCTTAAAAAATGTTGAATAAGGGCTCAAAATAAGCAACTTTACAATTTATGACATGCCTCAAAACAGTTTATACATAAGCCAAAAATACCACACAAGGAATAGGCACACAAGAGGGGTAATGAAGCAAGTGCAACAAGGAGGCCTCAAACAGTGAGAGGCCCTTAATGAAACATGAAAAATGGCTCAAAATAAGCCTATTTCCAGTTAGGTTCGGAGCCCAAAACAGCAAGCAAGAATGACTTATGTATTGAACAAAATATGGACCAAAAGGGGGGAAATGGAGCTTACCCTTGAAGACTTGTCTTTGGAAGCTCTTTGGCTTGAGTTGCAGCACTCCTAGGCCTTGAAGAACAACCTCCAGCTGCTGGAATGGAGGATGGAAGGTTGAGGCTTGGTGGTGGTATGAAAAGGGGTATAGGACTTGGAAGGTTTGAAGCTTGGAAGAGAGGGAGATGGAGGTGTATGTATGCAAAGCTCTTAGGGCAATTTTTGTAACCCTAAAATCAGAGCTGGAGCCTCTGTTATATAGGCAAGAATGGAAGAAAAATGGGGGGAAAAAATGGATGGAAAACCAACCAAGTTTCCCTCCAAAAAGCAGCCCCCCGGATACAGAATCTGGAAGGAAAACAGATGCATATTTGCACTATAGATGATGTAAGGATCATGGTCGGCTGCTTATCTAGGTTGCAGGTGGCCGGCCGGCTACTTCCCATGGCCGGCCGACTAAGGGTCAAAAGGGTCATTAATGGCCGGCCACCACAGAAAGAGGGCCTCTGATGTGTGCACAACACAACCCTGTGGTTAAACACTGAAAAAAAGTGAACCAGGAGAGAGAACAACCCACTTTTCAAAGGGGTTCAAAAGGGTCAACAACAATTACTGGCCGGCCACCAAATATTGGTGTCCTCCCAAATGAGTACATCACAAATATGGGGTTTAGGGTTCAAGAAAATGGCCCAAGGGTGTTCAACATTGGCTTTGAAGTGAAGAAAATCGGGCGACGGAGGGCGATGAAGGGATAAAGTTAGCTGACAGAACAATTACTGGCCTCCCACCCTTCTACAGCCTTCTTACCAATGAAACAGAGGTCCCTGCCAAAAATGAACCAAAACCGATGCAAAATGAGGGTTCGGGGGCCGAAACGCGCAGTTCGGGGCCCCGAAAATGGGCTGTTAGGCACCGGGAGTGGTGTTCGACCACGAAGTCGGTCTCTCGGATCACAGTGTCCCTCAAAAGGGAGCAAATAAGAAGTATGCCAAAAACCGGAGCAAACGGAGATGGTTAAGCGGTCCCGAACCGAGGCACACAGCCAACGGCTCCGAAAAATCGAAAACCGGACTCCAAACGGGAAAAAATGGCCTACGACCATGAAACGTAGCCTACGGCCACTGAGAGATGGTCTACGAGACCTCTCCCTCTTTTCGTGAAGAGAAAACAGAGAAAACCGAGCCTGGTTCGCAAACCGAGGCAAAGCACAAAAGAGTCCGGAAGTCCGGAGGCAAGGCTCGCAGCCGAGACTCTGAAACCTCTGAACGAGCACGATATGCAACATCACCAAGCGCTCAATCGGTGACGTCTGAGTCTTAAGGTCGGTCAAAAATGGGGTGTCTACAGTTGCCCCTCTTTGATAGAACTCGAAAGTCATAAGTGACGGGAGTGAATGTCAAAGCCCAGAGACGACCCATTTTTGACAAGGCCGAAGACTTAGACAAACAGGCGTGACAAACAGAGATGTGCCCGCAGGCATGCCCGCAGGCAGGGGCAAAATGCAACTGACAATGCAAGAAGCCGAAGGTAACACAATGATCATGCCAATGCAGCCAACTGTAATGAAGCAAGTATTCGCAAACAGATGCAACAGTTTTAAGCAAGAATGCAAAGCAACAACTACATTTCATGCAGTTAAGAATGCGGAGAATTATTCAATTCTCGTCGCGTCTCACACGGAGAAGATACGATACCTGCGCGATTCGGCTGGTCGCACCAGCTTCAAATGAACTGTGCATACAATATCGTGCCTGCAAAACAAAGAAACTCAACAAGCACAACATATTTAACAGCATACTGTTCAATATGATATCAAATGCAGACAATCACTATGTTGATAGAAAAGTGCATCGTAATGTGGGAAGAAACGCTCGTTTTGGCGAGGGTGACTCGATCGCAGCCTCCAGTCCACCTCCCGGAGAGGTTATAATATGTTCAAAAGGATATGCCTCACTTTCGATGAGTAAACGATGAGACATGCATTGGAAGTTGAAGCTGAAGTTCCGGCGGGGCGATTTCGCGCCAGAAAGTGCACTTCTCTTGTACTTTTTCAGGTCTTGGGGACTCCAATCCTCCTCAAAATTTGCAGGGACCTTGGAGGGCATGTGGGGAATATGGCCGGCTAGTTTTATAGGGAGGGGGATGTGGCCGGCTAGTTCTTGAAAAGTAAATGGCCGGCCAGCCAGAAAAAGTGGCCGGCCGGCCACTTTGCCTAATCCGGGGGCAATATTGTCCTTTTAGCCTCTTTTCTTTAAATACATCCACCCAAACACTTTGAGTTCCTTTTTTCAGCTCCGAAATCCTCCTCTCTACCTTCCCAAACCATTTTCTCCCTCAGATCTGGGCCCTATACGCGTTTTCCAACGTCCCACGCAAGTTGTTATCGCGAAATCTTTCAGTTTCAAGCACTTTGAACCGATTAATTTTTGGTTTCGGAGCTTCTTTTCTCATTTTCGCCACTTGAGGTGAGTTTGTCTCAATATTTGGAAGATTTTCTCGGGAGTTGACTTTTGTTGACTTTTTCATTTCCCGAGAGTTGACTTTTGTTGACTTTTTCCAATTTTGGCTCATTTTCGCTCATTTTTGCTCCTTTTGCAGATTCTTTGAAAATGGCGGGCA